>JAKUDI010000985.1:0-26591 GCA_022702515.1 Ilyophis sp. 1 JC-2022
AATTCGGCATTTGAACGCCTCCAGGGGTCGTCTATTTTCACAAAACTTGATTTACGCAGCGCTTACAACCTCGTTCGCATTCGTGAGGGAGACTAATGGAAAACTGCGTTTAACACCCACTCGGGACTCTATGAGTACCAGGTGATGCCATTCGGGCTCATTAGCGCCCCCTCAGTTTTCCAGGCGTTAGTGAACGATGTGTTAAGAGAGATGAAAAATTGAGAAATCGTTTTTTGTGTACATTTTAATGACATTTAAATTTTTTCTCCCGATCTTTCCAGTCACATTCGCCATGTCAGGCAGGTTCTTAATGCTCTGCTCAAGGCTCAGCTTTTTGTAAAGGCAGAGAAGTGTGTTTTTCACACGAAATCAGTGTCGTTCCTGGGATTCATTGTGGCTGATGGCAAGGTTCAAATGGACCCCGAGAAAGTCTTGGCTGTTAAGAATTGGCCCACGCCATCCTCTCTCAAACAAAACCTCTTCTCGGTTTCTATGGAACTCGAGGGCCGAAGCGGCATTTTCTGACCTCAAAAAACCTTTCACGTCCAAACCTATTCTTGTCACGCCTAACCCTTCCCTTCCGTTTGTAGTAGAGGTAGACGCGTCTGAGTTCGGAGTGGGAGCCATTCTCTCCCAGCTATCCCCTATTGACCACAAAATGCACCCCTGTGCTTACTTTTCTCGCGCATTAACACCTGCCGAGATAAATTATGATGTGGGGGACCGGGAGCTTTTGGCAGTCAAAATGGCTCTTGAGGAGTGGCGTCACTGGCTTGAAGGGGCAGAGCATCCGTTCACGGTGTGGACGGATCATAAAAACTTGGAGTACGTGCAGCTAGCCAAGAGGCTTAATTCTCGCCAAGCCCGGTGGGCGTTATTCTTCTTGCGCTTCAACTTCCTGCTCACGTATCGCCCCGGCTCCAAGAACGTGAAGCCAGATGCCCTTTCTCGCGTCTTTGATCATTCGGACAGGGCTTCTGTTCCTGAATTTATCATTCCCACCGACCACATTGTTGCTCCGGTTATTTGGGCCGTTGAAGCTGCAGTGCAAAGGGCGCTGCGCTCCGATCCAGGGCCTGGAGGGGGGCCACCTCACTGTTTGTTCGTTCCACTGAGGCTTAGGTCCCGTGTATTACGATGGGGGCACACTTCACAATTAGTTGCTCATCCGGGCGTTCACCGCACAAAAGAGTTTCTTGCTCGGCGGTTTTGGTGGCCCAGTCTGGAAAGGGATGTTCGGAGTTTTGTTGCAGCTTGTCCGGTGTGTGCCCGCAGTAAGGGTTCACATCTCCCACCCTCTGGGCTTTTGCGCCCTCTTCCCATTCCCAGCCATCCTTGGAGTCACATCGCCCTCGACTTCGTCACCGGGTTGCCTATGTCACTGGGTAAGTCGGTGATCTTAGTCGTGGTAGATTGCTTCTCCAAGGCGGCTCATTTTATTGCTTTGTCTAAGCTGCCTTCAGCGTCTGAAACTGCGCAACTTATGATAGATCACGTCTTCCGGCTACACGGGTTGCCATTGGATGTGGTTTCTGATCGCGGTCCTCAGTTCGCGGCTAAGTTCTGGCGCACATTCTGTTCTCTGCTTGGTGCCTCGGTCAGTTTGTCATCTGGCTTCCATCCTGAGACGAATGGACAGACCGAGTGCACTAACCAGACGCTGGAGAACACTCTGCGTTGCCTAGCGGCCTCTAATCCTACTTCCTGGAGTGCACACCTGGCCTGGGCAGAGTATGCCCATAATACGTTGCACAACGCATCCACGGGGCTCTCGCCCTTCGAGGCTCAACTGGGGTATCAGCCTCCACTATTTCCTGAGCTTGAGAGGAATGTTGAGGTCCCCTCCGTGGCATCTTTTATTCTGAGGTGTCGTTCTGTTTGGAGGCAGGTGCGCACTGCGCTTCAGCGCGCTGCTGCTAGACACAAGGTGGCAGCTGACAGATAACGTCGCCCTGCTCCCGCAACCAATCACAACGCTTGGAATGGTACATCAGGGTCCTTTGCCCATCGACTGTAGAGGACAGTTCAGCCCAGAACTCCAGTTGTATCCGTCATCTGAGTGTTGGTGACAATGGTGCGCTGTGTAGTCTACTTCGAAGTAGGCTAAACTGGTTTAAAGGATAGGTTCACTTTTTTCAACCCAGACCTTATTGAAAGGTTGTTTCCCATCATTTATAATTGTGCATAGCACAACCTCACAGATAGCTTTATTTCCATTTTAACTGCAGCTTCTCAGTAGGTTAAACGTGTTCCAATGGGGTAAGTAAAAAAAAAAACGTGAAAACAGGAAACGCACACTATACTCAGACATGTCTTTATATGTCCTACTGAAAAATGGAATGAAATGAAAAATCTAGTGTGGACATTTATAAACGGTTGGGAATTTGGGATGTAGGCTACAGTGGCAAACCGAAAATACATGAAGAGACGCACACGTGAGTATACTGAGAGTTTTCTGTTTTCAAAAAAGGAGATTTATATTGGTTTTTGAAGGCCATGCTAGGCTAGGCTACTTGCGCCCAGTGTGGTGAAACCCAATGAAAAGCTGCGGTTAAAAGGCAGCCAAAATTCTAGATTGCAACTGTAGTTGGAACGAAAACCAGCCTAAACAGGGACCATGGTTGGGCTAGCACATAGGCTAGCAAATATTTACTTTTTTTTAGCCAGTCCACTCAAACTTGCATTTGACACAGTTTCAGTAGCCGTTTTCATTATTTAGATCGTTGTGATATAATAATGACATGGTATTTTACTCCTGATGAAATAAAGTGAATAAGGCTTGACCGCATACTATTATTAGATTCAAGATGATGGGGGAGAGAGGAGTGAGGCATGCTGCTTCAGCTCAACTGAGCCTCTGAGCCACAACAGGTAGGAGTAATGGTCACATTAGAAATAGGCAGTGAAATGAGTCCATCTCAACCATGATATACACGTAAATATATTAGTTTTTTTGTTTGTTTGTTGTTGACGTATTTAAATAGAAACAAAATAATCTAATAGTGAGGGAAATTTTGCAAGAGCACAAATTAAATATTTTTTTAAAAGATTTGTTTTGCAGTATTGTTAGCTTGTTTGGAGTGCTTTTTAAAAAAAATTAACAGCAGATTAATAAATGGTCATTTCTAGTGCCTTTTGGGAACAGTATTTAAGTGCTGTTTTTCAAAAAACAAATAAATATTGGGAGGGGGGGTGGGTTATGACTTACCAATTGCTTTTGGTCCCCTAAAATGGGGGGACTATGTATTAAAATGGCTACAATTGCTACACAGTTCACCCAATATGGATGTGCACAACCTCAAATTAAAGCTGAAAGTCTGCACTTTAACCTGCTGGAGTACAGAGCCAAAACAACAAAAAAATGTCTTACTGTCTAAACACTTTTGGAGTGCACTGCATCTTGCATATTATTATTGTATTTTTGTTATTTTTTCCACCAAAGTCTCTCTTAAAATTACTAAAACATTGTTTGGATAAAATTTATTCTGGTCCCTTCTGCTTATATGTTTGCAAAAGACACTGAGCCATGAATAAACAATAAAGTTACATTTTATGCTCATTGCATGCAATGGAACAATATAGAGCCCTGCATGTTTCAAGATCTGGTACTATACATTTGAAAACCTTTTTAAGAATTGTGGGAAACAAAAATCCTATTCAGTAACACTATCAAAGACAGGCCCCCAATACATAAGATTAAATTCACAACTTACCATTTGACATTAGATGAATAACACAAAATTAGCATTGTTTCAGTTGCATTGTATGCATTATTTTTTGGTATTATGGTAAATATTATGGCTTATTATGGTAAATAAGTAATACATTTGAAAAACCATTTCACCTAAGGATTACTCACATTTGCAGATTGGTAGTGGTGACTCCCAATTTCCATTTACACATTTTATCCGATCATTACTTTCCATTTTGTATCCATCAACACATTCAAATGTCAAATATTCACCATTTGAATACATGTCTTTTCTTTCTTTCTGTATTGCATTAGAAATATTTGGACCAACACATTTCGTTTCATCTGTAAAAAAAAAGGTTACATAATCTTTAATGAATCCAAACATACTGAGAAAACAATAATATAACTTTATACCACAATGGAAAAAGGCAATTGCTGTTAAAAATAGAATGACCTTGGAGGGTATCTAGAGGCCTGTATTCAGCAATCTATCAAACTAGTATACAAAAATCTCAACAAAAACCATTTTCAACATAAGCCAACTTACTCACGCATAGCCTACAAAGCACTTTCACACAGTCTGTAAGTCATTAATTCCAACTTGCAAAACTAGGCCTGCTTTTAAATGTATTCACCACAAAATGTTACAACAAACAATATTGCCTATCGTAGCTCACACGAATTAAACTCACTCTATTCCAAAGCAATGCTACCCAATCTTTCCTAAATTATTGAATTTAACTTTGCCATGTATTTTTTATTCATACCAGAATGTGATCAATGAAACTTTCTGTGCCACATCAAACTGTGAAATTACAATAATTTATAGTGGAAATCGTCTGTGATTCAGATGTGTAACAAATGACTAGACTATCAGCTTTTTTTTAACAATTGTCTGCATCCAGTGCTTTTGGGTTTATGAAAAGCACAGTATGAATAAAATAAATTATAATTTTTATTATCACGATTATTATTTATTTATTTATTTGGAATATTTGTATTTGAATAGAAACCTGTTTGGTCCATACAGAGCCTGGACATTCTTGTGTTCACAAAATTGTGTTTAAAAATACCATTTCTGTCAGGACAACTCATGTATTTAAATTACATGTTTAATGAATGAATGTGCTGCATAATTATTTTGGTTTGGCACTGAACGGATTTGCTTTAGTACTGCTCTGGAGCACGGGCATCTCTCCCCGCTAAACAGTAGATGACCAGAAACCCCCATAGTAAAGCAGATCCAAACAAGCAGCACATTATTGGTTTAAAAAGGGTGCCCCATTAGAGGTGCGTGTGCATGTGATTGGTTGAGTATGGGACGCGTATTTTCTAGCCGACCATGGTCGGCTACATCGAGAGGTTTTCCGACAGAACTTGCTCTGTGCACTAACTCTTCACAATGCTAATTTCTGTCAGGACAACTCACATATTTAAATAACATGTTTAAATAATGAATGTGCTGCATAATTATTTTGGTTTAGCTCTGCTTTAGTACTGCTCTGGAGCATGGGCATCTCCCACTGCTAAACAGGAGATGACCAGAAACCCCCAAAACAGTAGATCATCCAGTGCCCAACCTCGCCTGCTGTCTCCTGAAGATCAGGAAGACCATATCAACATTCCTCCAGCATGGAGCTAGAACATGGCTTTGTTCTTGGATCAGGCATTAGCCATACGACGCAATGTGACACATAAGTAGGCTATAGGTAGCCTGGCCACGTGGCTTATACTATCTAGTGAGAAGAGCTATGTGTAACAACAGGGCACCTGTTGCTTCCTGAAGATCAGGAAGTCCTAAATCGATATCCCCATTAACCACTGCACGAGAAACCTGATGTCAGCGCGATCGACGAAGGACATACTAATTTTTAGTCAGTACCCAGCAAGCACCTGAATATTTATTTATTATTATTATATATTTTTAAGCAAGTAGCAAACGTTAACACCACTGAGTGACTAGTGAAGCATCCTCTATACATCTCGGCCAATACCCCACTCGCTTCAAGAGACGATGTGACAAAATTTGACTGGATCGACCATAGCCATTCTAATTTTCACATGAACCTTGCGATTTGAAGCCAGGCCGCACTGTGGCCGTGTGGTTTACTATCAGAAGCGAGCTATTAGTATTGACTTGCCATTAATATTGACCATTACAGTGCTTAGCCATTTGAATTATTTGCCATTAGAAATGGATTGCCTTTATAATAAAGAAATAGGCCCAACATTCCACCAGATATGCATAGCCTATAAAGCAGAATAAGCCTTTTTTATAACATGGCAGCCTCCATCAATTGGCTTCATGCGCCAATGAGCAGCTCCCATAGTCTCCAGTTCTTATATACAATCAAGCCGGAAAGTCTGCACACCCTTTCACCTTCTCCACGTTTTATCACGTTACAGACTTATACTACAATAGATTGAGTTCATTTTTTGCCTCAAACATCTACGCACAATAACCAATAATGACGAAGTAAAAACAGGTTTTTAGAAAATATGCAATTTTATTGACAAAAATAGGTTATTTAGGGGTTACATATCTGTACACACCCTTAGCCTAATATTTGGTTGCTGCACCTTACAGCTTCAAGGCGTCTTGGGAAAGAAGCTACGAGCTTGGCACACTTGTTTCTGGAAATAGTGCCCTTGTCATTACTGGTAGCATGAGGCGGTACCTGCAGCCCATTCAGGTTGCACAGGTAGTCCAGCTCCTTCAGGATGGCACATCCATACGTGCCGTAGGAAGAAGGTTTGCTGTGTCTCCCAGCAGTCTCAAGAGCATGGAGGAGATACCGGGAGATGGGCCATTACACGAGGAGAGCTGGACAGGGTCGTAGAAGGGCAACAACCCAACCGCAGGACCGGTATCTGCTCCTTTGTGCGAGGAGGAACAGGAGGAGCACTGCCAGAGCCCTACAAAATGACCTCCAGCGGGCAACTCGTGTGCATGTTTCTGACCAAACTGTCAGAAACAAACTCCATGAGGGTGGCATTAGGGCCCGACGTCCTGTAGTGGGACCTGTGCTCACAGTCCAGCACCATGCAGCTCGATTGGCATTGCCAGAGAACACCAGAATTGGCAGGTTCGCCATTGGCGCCCCGTTCTCTTCACAGATGAGAGCAGGTTCACACTGAGCACATGTGACAGACGTGAAAGAGTTTGGAGATGCTGTGGCGAATGTTATGCTGCCTGCAACATCATCCAGCATGACCGGTTTGGTTTAATTGACTTGGTGTTATACTGTGATGATTAAGTGTTCCCTTAATTTTTTTGAGCAGTGTATATACAGGTGCAGTTCAAAAAATGTGAATATCGTGAAAAAGTTCTATATTTTTTGTCACTCATGTCAGAAAGTGAAACTCATATAAACATCAAACAAAAAGTTTGGAAATTTGTGTTTGGTAGATTATTTCTCTGTTGTAACAATGCTTCTTGGCAATACATTTTATACCATTGGAAAGCCTGTTTATTTCCCTTTTAAATGGTGCCCCATTTGTGGGATGAGCAGCACAGCTGAGTATGTGGGTTGCGCCCATGAAAAATTAGCCAAACCTTCTCTGCCAATGTCAAACAGCTTATTCTGCTGTTGCTATTGACTCTTGTTTTGAGCTTCCGGTACCCCCAGGTGCTGACAATCAGGTGCCTGGTTAAAAGATTAAAATTACAAGAAATAAAGGCTTGAAATATTTCACTCTATGTGTAATGAATCTATATAATATATGAGTTTCACTTTCTGAAATGAGTGACAAAAAATATTGAACTTTTTCACGATATTCAAATTTTTTGAGCTGCACCTGTATATTTAGAGATATTTTCTCCATTACTGTGATTATACTAGTGTGCTGAAAACACCCTTCTCTTCACTACAAACTACGGTTCAGAGTTTAGACGGGAAAAGGTATCACATATTTGTGTGCAAGGTACGCTGCCAGAGAATGCATACATAAGCATTTGAGCTAGCCACCATGTGCGCTTCCGTGAAAATTTGGACCAATGAGTGGTTTCTGACGCATCGGTGCATTAACGCTGTTTCTGGCGCGAGAATTATCTACCGGATCTACGTTCCAAATAAAATACGAAAAAGCCAGAGAAGGGATATTTAATAAGAAAAATAAAAAATACGTATGAGGACTGGTTATTGTTTGTATTGACAGAATCTGCTTTGTTCGCGTTTGTATACGGGCTAGAAGTGTCATTTGAGACCGTTTTAGCTGCCCTATAGAAGTGAATGGAGAGCGACAAATACCCTATTCTGGATTATCACACAATCCAAAATTCTATTAAAGTTCAGTTGTGCTTTAAATTGGCCTATTATCGCTCATCCTGGTTTGGCTGAGAGCGGCAAGAGACGTTGCTCACTAGCGCCACTGCGGTCGGCTCCAGTATAGGTCTTTCAGGCCCCTTTTTCGATGCAAGTCAATACATTTTTCCCACTAGAATATGTCACACGAGCTGGTGAAACTAGGGATGCATAATAATAATAAAAAATACGCATTTTGTTGTCGAGTTAAATAATGGTGGAGATGTCATTATTTTAAACATACTGTGGGGGGGCGTGGGGGAGGGTTGTCCTATTTCCGGTAGGTTGTTAGCAGATCAGAATGGGTGGCAGGCGATTGAGCAAGAGAGCTGCTCTACTGTTGCTATAGTCAGTATCCACATCAAAATGAAACGCACAAACCGTATCTCGGTTTGGAATAATTTTACATAGAAGGGGAATGACAAAAGTTAATGCATGGAAATTCTGCACCCTTTTTTCTCCAAACGTACCTTTGCACATTGCGGCCAAAAAGTTCTATTTTAACTTCATCAGTCCACAGGACTTGTTTCCAAAATGCATCAGGCTTGTTTAGATGTTCCTTTGCAAACTTCTGACGCTGAATTTTGTGGTGAGGATGCAGGAAAGGTTTTCTTCTAATGACTCTTCCATGAAGGTCATATTTGTGCAGGTGTCGCAGCACAGATGAACAGTGCACCACCACTCCAGTCTGCTAAATCTTCCTGAAGGTCTTTTTCAGTCAAACGGGGGTTTTGATTTTCCTTTCTTGCAATCATACGAGCAGTTCTCTCGGAAAGCATTCTTGATCTTCCAGACCTCAAGTTCACCTCCACAGTTCCTGTTAACTGCCATTTCTTGCATTGCGAACTGAGGAAACGGCTACCTGAAAATTGCGGCTGAGATTTGTGGAGAGGACAAGTGCCAGAATATGTAAAAACTTTCAGAATTACGGAACTGTGTTCCATTCTGCCACAAACCGGCTGTTCGCTTCTTTATATGGAGCTCTGTCTGAAGATATTCATATCGAAAGCCAGAGGTCCAGATGGAGCAAAGTACCTACTATTGTTTGTCGTAAAACCTGTCTGGTTTGTAACGTTACTCTGGTAAATTTGAGTTTTTGCT
Source organism: Ilyophis sp. 1 JC-2022 (assembly GCA_022702515.1). Classification (NCBI taxonomy): domain Eukaryota; kingdom Metazoa; phylum Chordata; class Actinopteri; order Anguilliformes; family Synaphobranchidae; genus Ilyophis; species Ilyophis sp. 1 JC-2022. The sequence goes on from JAKUDI010000985.1 coordinate 9,100, forward strand.
ATCAATCTGTCTGTTAGTTGAGCTGTGTCCGAATCAACTGCGTCCTCCGGTGTAGCCTACTACATAAGGTAGGCTAACGTTACTGTCATAGTTTGTGGGTTTTTATTTTATTTTCAGTTGTGGTTCTCGTCCTGGTTTCCCGATTGAGAATCTATCTGATTTTTTCTACGTTCCGTTCCGGGGTTTGCTTGCCCTCATTGTTGTTTTCACCTGTGCTTCTAACTGCGGGGTATTTAAGTTCCTCACTTCCACTTCCCCGGTGCCTCTTTGTCATTCGACATTGCATTAAGCCAAGTATAGCCAGGTACTAGCGACCTCGTGATATTAAACACTTTGCTTGCTATTAGCTTTTATTTCAGGTATAGGTATTATTCCTCTTGGTAGCGTTCTGTGCTATTTATTTTATTCTTTGCTGTTCTCTCTGAGACAGTTTTTCTTTGTTTCGTTTTGGTTTTACATCTTTTTGGCTGCCTGAACTTATGTGCCTAGGGTGTTCTTTTCTTTGCTAAGTTTCCCGTTTTGGCTCCAGTATTGAGCTCGGGAGATTTAGTATGTGTTTCACTCATTATTCGAGTTCGCCCTATTTTAGTGGGTTGATTTTCGTTTGGCTGTTTAGCCACAAGGAAGTAGTTTCCTGTATTTTCTTTCTTTGCATTTATTATTGTGTTACTCCCTTTATTGGTCTTCACTGCGTGAGTGACTTGTTCTGATCCCCCTACCTTCGCGTTTGATTATCCGCCACTAAAATCCATTACAGTTACTGCTTACAGCATCGCCTACTGTTTAGTTGACATACAGTAGCCTATGCGAAAAATATTCTCAATACTATTATCAGCGAAAACCTAAGCATAATAAGTATATCATTTGCGGATTTAAAGTACACAACATTTAGATAACATTTCACCTACTTAACAGCTATCTCACAGCTAGCATTTCTGCAATATAAATCAATTTTGTACAATAGCCTATTTTTTGCTCAAGTATAAAAACAATTCACATGGAGACACTCAAAAACAAATATTTTGAAGGCAAAAGGCTTTGACTGCTTCAGCAATGTTGCTCTTTTGTTTATTTATATTATCAAGGATAGATACTTTGTCAAAAAAATATATACAATTTTTGTCCATTCCCTCTCTTGCAGAGATACATGGGTGGTGTAGACCGCAGCATGAAGTGGTATCCGCGGTATTACCACCATGTGAAGGAGGTCGCGTTGGTCAATGCCTACATCTTGTTCAAGGAGAGTGTCTCCCAGGGGCTTATGCGCCGTGGGCGGCAGTGTAGTATAATGGTTAAGGAACTGGACTTGTAACCGAAAGGTTGCAGGTTCGATTCCCAGGTAGGACACTGCTGTTGAGCAAGGTACTTAACCTGCATTGCTACAGTATATATCCAGCTGTATGAATGGATAAATGTAATAAGATGTAATAAGAAGTTATGTAAGTCGCTCTGGATAAGAGCGTCTGCTAAATGCCTGTAATGTAATGTAATGTTATGCGGCAGCGCAGTTGGTCACAAGGACCAGTACCAGATGTGGGGATGGAGACAGTTCTGAGCCCTCTCCTTGGCACACACTTCTCAGAGGTCCATGAAAAGCGGGACTGTAAGGTGTGCTCCACAAAGAAGTGAACCCCCTGATGGGAAATGCCAGAGGAAGCAGTCAAGTTTTCTCTGCAAAACGTGCCCAGACAAACTCTGTGTCCCACGGCATGTTTTGAAATGTACCATGCACACAAGGCTTCTGTACAAGTAGCTGTCCATGAGTGAGAGAGAAAGAGAGAGAGGGAGAGAGTGAGTGGGTGGGTGGGGTAAGGGGACTTCAGCGTTTAACAGGAACTTTTCATGGTTTTTAGCTTGTTGCTCTTGTTGTTGCTGTTATCACCTTTTTACTGTTCACTGTTTTTTACTCAATCAGTTCATGTTCTACATCCCAGTCATTCACACCTGGGCTTGTTATTGCATGAGGTTTTATTTGTCACATACATATGTACACAGTGAAATGCTTACTGCTCACTGTAATAATTATACAACATTACAGAATATAATGCTGACAGAATCATTTCAGCTCCTTTGATGTATGATTTGTATTTGTTGTTGTTAGTGTTATTTGATTACTTATTTATTCACTTTATCTATTTACAGCATATGGTATTACTGTGTGAAACTATCTATTTTTACTTATGGGAATCTGTTTTCCAATGTATCTATTTATTTTCTTTTTTAAATTGAAAATAAATGTTTAATTTGATCTCAGGTTTTCATTTTCAAGTCACAGTTTACCATCAACAGTCTTTGTTGTGAATCAGCTGGCCAGTAATTTCTAGTGTGTGTCCTGTTGCAGGTGTAAGTCTTACAAAAATATTTATACTCTCATCTGAAGTTAAAAACCATAAGAAGTGTTTAAAAATGTTTTATTGTAAGTTTGCAGAATTAAAAACTGAATTTGAGCATTTAGAATGTTGGGCAGCCATATTGGCTTGGCACCCTTGGGGCACAGTGTTCCAGAATTATGTGGCACTGAGTGAGTTAACAACTTTCTCACAGCTAGCATACTCAATAGTAGCCATTAGAAGGGCGTTGATTCAGACCGATTCGGACACATCCTTTGTTTAGCAGAAACCAAGTTAGCTAACAGTTAGCTATTTAGCTAGCCATAGGTCCAAACAATGTATTGTGTTGTGCGTGCCCCATCTCTCCCTTTGTTTGACTTCTGTCTCTTTCAATGCAGGTGCAGCGGTTAACTAGGGGGTGGCGGTGGTGCCGGCACCAAGTGTTAATTGATTGATAATTGGCAGCACCTGGGGATGCCTTTTAAAAACTGTGCCTCCTAGGTGCAGAGAACGTGATTCTCTTTGGGCAGGTTACCTTGGGCCGTCAGGTATATTTTCTTATTTTGGGCTTTCACACCCCAGTTAGCTCTGGATAAGAGCGTCTGCTAAATGACTATAATGTAGCGACATACATGCTGACAACACCCCCACATTGATGCATTGTAACACACGCTCAAACATTTTGGTTTACTTAAATTTCTTTAAAACATATTTTTTCTTGGTCTGGTTTCCAGTTTTTTGTTGCGGCTAATTGAAACCCAGGCGTAACAGTATCATTTGCAAGCATTTTCATTGTGATATTCTTATCTGTCTGTTTTTGTTTCACACAAACCAAGCCCTTGCTGACTAAGCTAACAGTTAGCTTTATAGCTTTGTTTAGTAACACAAGCCTCTGAAATCCAGTGCGATACTCTACTGGGGGAGTGGTTGTGGGTGGGGTTAGCCAGAGTCTGATACTCTAGTGGGGCAGTGGTTGTGGGTGGGGTTAGCCAGAGTCTGATACTCTAGTGGGGCAGTGGTTGTGGGTGGGGTTAGCCAGAGTCTGATACTCTACTGGGGGAGTGGTTGTGGGTGGGGTTAGCCAGAGTCTGATCGTCTACTGGGGAGTGGTTGTGGGTGGGGTTAGCCAGAGTCTGATACTCTACTGGGGGAGTGGTTGTGGGTGTGGTTAGCCAGAGTCTGATACTCTACTGGGGGAGTGGTTGTGGGTGGGGTTAGCCAGAGTCTGATACTCTAGTGGGGGAGTGGTTGTGGGTGTGGTTAGCCAGAGTCTGATACTCTAGTGGGGGAGTGGTTGTGGGTGTGGTTAGCCAGAGTCTGATACTCTACTGGGGAGTGGTTGTGGGTGGGGTTAGCCAGAGTCTGATCCTCTACTGGGGGAGTGGTTGTGGGTGGGGTTAGCCAGAGTCTGATCCTCTACTGGGGGAGTGGTTGTGGGTGTGGTTAGCCAGAGTCTGATACTCTACTGGGGAGTGGTTGTGGGTGTGGTTAGCCAGAGTCTGATACTCTACTGGGGGAGTGGTTGTGGGTGGGGTTAGCCAGAGTCTGATACTCTACTGGGGGAGTGGTTGTGGGTGGGGTTAGCCAGAGTCTGATACTCTACTGGGGGAGTGGTTGTGGGTGTGGTTAGCCAGAGTCTGATACTCTACTGGGGGAGTGGTTGTGGGTGGGGTTAGCCAGAGTCTGATACTCTACTGGGGGAGTGGTTGTGGGTGGGGTTAGCCAGAGTCTGATACTCTACTGGGGGAGTGGTTGTGGGTGGGGTTAGCCAGAGTCTGATACTCTACTGGGGGAGTGGTTAGCCAGAGTCTGATACTCTACTGGGGGAGTGGTTGTGGGTGGGGTTAGCCAGAGTCTGATACTCTACTGGGGGAGTGGTTGTGGGTGGGGTTAGCCAGAGTCTGATACTCTACTGGGGGAGTGGTTGTGGGTGGGGTTAGCCAGAGTCTGATACTCTACTGGGGGAGTGGTTGTGGGTGGGGTTAGCCAGAGTCTGATACTCTACTGGGGGAGTGGTTGTGGGTGGGGTTAGCCAGAGTCTGATACTCTACTGGGGGAGTGGTTGTGGGTGGGGTTAGCCAGAGTCTGATACTCTAGTGGGGAGTGGTTGTGGGTGGGGTTAGCCAGAGTCTGATACTCTACTGGGGGAGTGGTTAGCCAGAGTCTGATACTCTACTGGGGGAGTGGTTGTGGGTGGGGTTAGCCAGAGTCTGATACTCTACTGGGGGAGTGGTTGTGGGTGGGGTTAGCCAGAGTCTGATACTCTACTGGGGGAGTGGTTGTGGGTGGGGTTAGCCAGAGTCTGATACTCTACTGGGGGAGTGGTTGTGGGTGTGGTTAGCCAGAGTCTGATACTCTAGTGGGGCAGTGGTTGTGGGTGGGGTTAGCCAGAGTCTGATACTCTACTGGGGAGTGGTTGTGGGTGGGGTTAGCCAGAGTCTGATACTCTAGTGGGGCAGTGGTTGTGGGTTGGGTTAGCCAGAGTCTGATACTCTAGTGGGGCAGTGGTTGTGGGTGGGGTTAGCCAGAGTCTGATACTCTACTGGGGGAGTGGTTGTGGGTGGGGTTAGCCAGAGTCTGATACTCTACTGGGGGAGTGGTTGTGGGTGGGGTTAGCCAGAGTCTGATACTCTACTGGGGGAGTGGTTGTGGGTGGGGTTAGCCAGAGTCTGATACTCTACTGGGGGAGTGGTTGTGGGTGGGGTTAGCCAGAGTCTGATACTCTACTGGGGGAGTGGTTAGCCAGAGTCTGATACTCTACTGGGGGAGTGGTTGTGGGTGGGGTTAGCCAGAGTCTGATACTCTACTGGGGGAGTGGTTGTGGGTGGGGTTAGCCAGAGTCTGATACTCTACTGGGGGAGTGGTTGTGGGTGGGGTTAGCCAGAGTCTGATACTCTACTGGGGGAGTGGTTGTGGGTGGGGTTAGCCAGAGTCTGATACTCTACTGGGGGAGTGGTTGTGGGTGGGGTTAGCCAGAGTCTGATACTCTACTGGGGGAGTGGTTGTGGGTGGGGTTAGCCAGAGTCTGATACTCTACTGGGGGAGTGGTTGTGGGTGGGGTTAGCCAGAGTCTGATACTCTACTGGGGGAGTGGTTAGCCAGAGTCTGATACTCTACTGGGGGAGTGGTTGTGGGTGGGGTTAGCCAGAGTCTGATACTCTACTGGGGGAGTGGTTGTGGGTGGGGTTAGCCAGAGTCTGATACTCTACTGGGGGAGTGGTTGTGGGTGGGGTTAGCCAGAGTCTGATACTCTAGTGGGGAGTGGTTGTGGGTGGGGTTAGCCTGAGTCTGATATTCTAGTGGGGAGTGGTTAGCCAGAGTCTGATACTCTACTGGGGGAGTGGTTGTGGGTGGGGTTAGCCAGAGTCTGATACTCTACTGGGGGAGTGGTTGTGGGTGGGGTTAGCCAGAGTCTGATACTCTACTGGGGGAGTGGTTGTGGGTGGGGTTAGCCAGAGTCTGATACTCTACTGGGGGAGTGGTTGTGGGTGTGGTTAGCCAGAGTCTGATACTCTAGTGGGGCAGTGGTTGTGGGTGGGGTTAGCCAGAGTCTGATACTCTACTGGGGAGTGGTTGTGGGTGGGGTTAGCCAGAGTCTGATACTCTAGTGGGGCAGTGGTTGTGGGTGGGGTTAGCCAGAGTCTGATACTCTAGTGGGGCAGTGGTTGTGGGTGGGGTTAGCCAGAGTCTGATACTCTACTGGGGGAGTGGTTGTGGGTGGGGTTAGCCAGAGTCTGATACTCTACTGGGGGAGTGGTTGTGGGTGGGGTTAGCCAGAGTCTGATACTCTACTGGGGGAGTGGTTGTGGGTGGGGTTAGCCAGAGTCTGATACTCTACTGGGGGAGTGGTTGTGGGTGGGGTTAGCCAGAGTCTGATACTCTACTGGGGGAGTGGTTGTGGGTGGGGTTAGCCAGAGTCTGATACTCTACTGGGGGAGTGGTTAGCCAGAGTCTGATACTCTACTGGGGGAGTGGTTGTGGGTGGGGTTAGCCAGAGTCTGATACTCTACTGGGGGAGTGGTTGTGGGTGGGGTTAGCCAGAGTCTGATACTCTACTGGGGGAGTGGTTGTGGGTGGGGTTAGCCAGAGTCTGATACTCTACTGGGGGAGTGGTTGTGGGTGGGGTTAGCCAGAGTCTGATACTCTACTGGGGGAGTGGTTGTGGGTGGGGTTAGCCAGAGTCTGATACTCTACTGGGGGAGTGGTTGTGGGTGGGGTTAGCCAGAGTCTGATACTCTACTGGGGGAGTGGTTAGCCAGAGTCTGATACTCTACTGGGGGAGTGGTTGTGGGTGGGGTTAGCCAGAGTCTGATACTCTACTGGGGAGTGGTTGTGGGTGGGGTTAGCCAGAGTCTGATACTCTACTGGGGGAGTGGTTGTGGGTGGGGTTAGCCAGAGTCTGATACTCTACTGGGGAGTGGTTGTGGGTGGGGTTAGCCAGAGTCTGATACTCTACTGGGGGAGTGGTTGTGGGTGGGGTTAGCCAGAGTCTGATACTCTAGTGGGGCAGTGGTTGTGGGTGGGGTTAGCCAGAGTCTGATACTCTACTGGGGGAGTGGTTGTGGGTGTGGTTAGCCAGAGTCTGATACTCTACTGGGGGAGTGGTTGTGGGTGGGGTTAGCCAGAGTCTGATACTCTACTGGGGGAGTGGTTGTGGGTGGGGTTAGCAAGAGTCTGATACTCTACTGGGGGAGTGGTTGTGGGTGGGGTTAGCCAGAGTCTGATCCTCTACTGGGGAGTGGTTGTGGGTGTGGTTAGCCAGAGTCTGATACTCTACTGGGGGAGTGGTTGTGGGTGGGGTTAGCCAGAGTCTGATCCTCTACTGGGGGAGTGGTTGTGGGTGTGGTTAGCCAGAGTCTGATACTCTACTGGGGAGTGGTTGTGGGTGTGGTTAGCCAGAGTCTGATACTCTACTGGGGGAGTGGTTGTGGGTGGGGTTAGCCAGAGTCTGATCCTCTACTGGGGGAGTGGTTGTGGGTGGGGTTAGCCAGAGTCTGATCCTCTACTGGGGGAGTGGTTGTGGGTGGGGTTAGCCAGCTACTTTTCATGCCCATTAAGTTTGCAAGCCTGAGGTTTGAATCTTGCAAATCTTTGAGGGCAGTTTTCTCAGGAAAGTGTTTGAAGGTGCATCAACATTCAAAGAAGCATATCTTCTTCAAATATGCGCATATTGCAGTGCAGTGAGACGTCATTTGAAAGCTCAGGACCTGTACTTTCATACACTATAAAAAACAGAAAAATTACCCTGTGCGACTTGTGGACCTTTTTACCAGCACCAGTCACATATGTTGTCATAATAGGTGGATTTTCTTCATCTAATGTCTCCCCATGTGCTGATTTGTTAAGTTATTGTGTTGTTTTTACGCTATTTAAACATTTTGTAGAACCAATCCGTGACAGTTTGCCGTTTACTGTGCGTCACTCGTATCTCATCTGCTTAGTGGACGAACCAGACCTGGCTGGACGAAATGACCATATAAGGGTGCCCCTGCTCCCTGCTGCGCAGTCTTTGCCTCCAATTTGTGAACAACATGGCAGCACGTCCGCTGTTTCAAAATGCTTTTCACAAGCCCAAGTCGATGGGTGATGTCAAAGTCACTTCGTCACTTCGCCTGGGGTGGTCGCACCGGTTGCCCCCCCGAAAAAGACGGCTCGTTGTATGTATGTTTGCTTTACTCTAGCCTTTTAAAAAGTTTTGATTTTGTGAAAGGAAAAAGTGTTGCTTACCGATGCACTTTGGAGTGTCAGACCATTCATTGTGCTTGCATGTTAATTCCCCCCACCACCCTTCCACTAAGGGTTTATAACCAGGATTGCAGCCATAATAAATGACAGAATGATCGCTTTTGTCAGTGTAGTGATATCCATTTTCAATATTTGGTCTTCGGCAAACACGTTCTCTTTCTAAAAACAAAAAAACATGAATGGCATTACATTTCTGATGCACATAATTGCAGGAATTATATAATATGATAACATACATGAAAAACTTACTGGTGCAGTCAGATTTCTTTCCCCAGCCATTCTCCCTACAGTATGTTACTTGTCTTCCTTCTGGTGTATGAGAAAACATTGTTGCATTAATGTAAAACAATCTATAAATAACTGTGACAGGCTACATGTTTTCACAAATGTTTCTTTTAAAGACAGTCATTACAGAAAAGCCCGACATAGTTCGGTAGGCTATCGCTACCACTGCACATACAGTTAAAGTAGGCTACCGGGAAAAACATGCATGTGTAGCGTAGGCCTACCTATGTTGTCTTTTCTTTATTCATTGAGCCTATAACTAACTACAAGTGTAAAACTAGTGTTTTGATTGGTGGTAGACTAATCTGACAATGATTTCCTGGTTGGTCACACACAGATGAGTAGATTTGAAAAGCAAATAACTAATCTAAATTAGCTAAATAATAATCTTCAATTTTTGTCATCTTCAGCTAATAAAAACAGCCAGCTTGCCTCCAAAAAATGGTCAGGTAATGTTAAAGATCTCGTCTTCTATGTAAATGTATAGGCTAAATGAGTGCGATAGGGGAAAATGGTGCAGCAAACGTTACGGTTATGTACTTTATGAACGTTATGAAACACGCCTATAGGAGCGTAACTATTTGCGATCTTCATCAGAGAATGAAACTCCTAAATATCCCAATCACAGAGCAGCGGTTAAACAACAATATTTTAGCCATCTTTTTTTACATAACGTTAAACTGATCATTTATCCTCTTCTCGCGTCCTGGCCTTTTCATTATTTTCCGGTGTCTCTTATTTTCTTTAATGTCTGATATTTTGAAGCACTCGTACTGATCAAGCCAAATTACATTTACAATGCCATCTCAATTTACAGAATTATACAATTCTGACTGTTTTATTAATCTATAGTAACTAATAGTAATAGTTGATCTTTTAATTGCCTGGGAGCAAATTATATTTAAGGTATCAATAAAATCTATTCCCATCCCTAGTAGGAACAGATCGCGAACGTGTATCACTGCATGCATATCGCTATGCAAGCGCTATGATCACGCTATGATCACGCTATGATATGTGTTTACGCCATGGACTGATATAAATTAGGTACGTGCAGCAACGTTGCACAGTGCATGCGCACACAGACCCAGACTGTACTAGACACATGCATACACATCACAGCAGCAGCGCTCTACACGCAAACCATGTATACACAGCCGCCCCAAAGAAGTGGCGCACTTTGATTTCTTTTGAGTAAAAAATTGTGTGAAATGTGAAGCTAGAAGTGTTACTGATACATACAGTCATAAATGCACCTGAATTCCAGCGAGAGAACAATGCGCAAAAAGGGCCGGAACATCACCTTGCAAAAAACGTGGCACCGCACCAAAGGCAAAACGTAAACTAATTAAGTACGTACGCACGGGTTTAGGAAAACATGTCGTAAGTGTTTTTTTGGGGAAATGATTTATTTAAATTCAATAGATTTTTACACTGAGCCTCTTTTAACATTATAAAATTTAAATTTTCTCCTATACCCTTTGTGGGTGACTTGAGAAATAAAATATCATTGTCAATTTGTCATTGCCATGAACTTGCAGAAAACACGGCTTCGCAAAGTTCGTCCAGTTCTCAAAAATATACCCGTTCTGTAATGTACGAGTCAATAAAATAGACATACTAAATATACTTTAATTTCTGATACATGGCATCCACTGAACTGTACAGCAAGCTAGCTGTTGTCGTTGTTTTAGTTTTATTGTCGTTCAGTCAAAGTGACTATGTTCGCCAGTCAGTGTGGATAAAAGACTAAACATTGTCTAGTTTACGCAGCAGGGATTTCCGTGAATGTCGCTAGTTGTAGGAAGCTAGCGTGCTATGTATTATTATATACACCCGCGCCGCCATATTGTAACACGTAAACAAAAACGTGCACAGACTGCGCACGCACCCGGGTACTTGTGTACGTACTATCAAAGATCTTTGGTACTGTGTACTATATCGTTGAGCTTTCCATGCCACGCCACGTGAAACATCAACCAAGTTTTAACATGTCTAAGTTCTCGATTAATATGAGTATGAAGAGAACCATTCAGTGGATTATAATGCATACATACTAGGCATTATTTGCATTTTTAAATTAGTCAATCTCGCAGTGTGGAGCACCGACTTACATCAAGTGACGCAACTTCCAAGATATTCAACGTTGTCTGTACGATGTTGGTATACTGGCATGAAACGAGTACAGTGCTACATTATATGTGTTCATATACAAACAGTATACATACATGTATGTATAAATTGCACTCAACTCAGCTTACATTATTTTGGCACAAATACAAATTTTCCCTGTCTGGAACTTATATATTATTATGTATCTAGGACTTTTAAAAAAAACATTAAATACAATTTAAGTTGGAAATATACATGGTAGAACTTTTAGCGCTGGACTCGGACTCGAACTCGGATGGTGTGGACTCCACTACAACACTGCTATATAATATAATATAATATAACATGAAACATAATTATTATCTGTGGTAGGCTACCTTCTTTGACGGTAGTAATTGTTTAACTTTTTTGGAAAACTAGGCTACTATGAAGCCAGTAAAAAATATATAATATTCCATGCACATCCATGGTTTACAGTTCGAATTGAAGAAGAAGCCATATTCAGAAAAATCTGAAAACAGCTGAAGCTGGATATACTGGTAAGTACTTGGTTTCCTAAACATATTTATACGAAAGATTTCGGAGAAAAAAAATTTGGTTGTCTTCTAAACCGTAAGTGCATCAGGTACTGTATATAGTACAGTCAGCAAGGGAAAATGGCGAATGCTTATTTGTTACTACAGCGTGTTTTACTAATATTATTGTTTCTATACGTGAACATGATTTTCTTAGCGTGTATATACGGTGCATTTTACAGTCACAGTGCCTGTGGTGAGAGGGTCGTCGTAAATCAAAATTTACGGGATTTTCTTAAAGCTGTAGTGCATAATTTTAGACTAACATGAAGACTGTAATTGAGACGGATACGTCTCAACCACTAGGGGCAAAGTTTATACAGTTCAAAGAGGCTACGTACCGTCATGCAGATAAAATTACTGCAAACACTTTAATTTAGTTGTAGTTCATGTTAGGCTAAAGCACACCTATGTCTTTCTTTGAGCTACTATGCATGCGTGTGTCTGCATGTATTCTGTATGCATGTCTATCTTGATATCATTATCTTCATGCATTATCATTACAGTTAGCTACCAAACACATTACATCAGTATGCAAAAAGTGATATCTCACCAAAAAATATGTTTTCAACATAAAAAAGCCAAGTTACTCACACAGCCTACAAAGCACTGTCTGTAAGTCTTTAATTCCAATTTGCAAAAACTAGGCCTGCCTTTAAAAATATCGATATCAAAATGTGGCCAAGTTACAACTAACAATATTGCCTATCGTAGCTCACACTAATTAAACTAGCTCTATTCCAAAAGCAATGCTATCCAAATTTTCCTAAATTATTTAATGCAACGTGGCCCTGTGTTTTTTCATCTTACCAAGAGAATGTGGTCAATGAAACTGTATGTGCCACATCAAACTGAAAGGACAATAATTTATAGTGGAAATAATCTGAGATTCACACGTGTTACACTTACTACACTACAGAGTATGTTTGAACAATTGTCTGCATCCAGTGCTTTGGGTTTATGAAAAGCACAGCATGAATAAAATGTATTATTATTATTATGTATTCATTGATGTAATTATTTATTTGGAATATTTGTATTTCTATAGAAACCTGTGTGGTCCTACAGAGCCTGGATATTGTGTTCACTAAATTCTGTTTGCAAATAACATAACTATTATTATGTTAACAAATTAGTACTATTACTTATTTGGCATCATCTGACCCACAAACATACAGTAGGCTACATTGACAGGGCGAACATGTCTGGATAGGTTTGTAAAAATGTAGGCTATTTTCAATGTCATCATATTTCACATTTTTTTCTGCATTTATTTATTCATCCCCCCTTTCTCTATTGTAAATTATCTTTCTTGGTCTAAATGTCTGTTTGTGAATTGTAGAGAAATCTGTAGCAGCAGCGAACATTTTAAAACATGTACATTTTACATTACATTACAGTCATTTAGCAGATGCTTTTAACCAAAGCGACATACAATAAGTGCATACAGAAACGTCATTGAAGTAACTACAGAACAGATAAGACAAGCACATCCTTCCCACAACATAGCAGCTATCCGTAGTAATGAACATTGAATGTAGTTCACAGTAAGCTGTGGGTAAATCAGCTATACAATAATTCTATAATCGAAATACTGTTATAAACTATAATAAACAGACAAGAAAACACAGGGAACAAGTACCATGAGAAAAAGTCCTAGATTAGCATATCAGTCAAGGTGGAGTCTGAAGAGGTGTGTCTTCAGGTCCATGACAGAACACAGGCAGGGTTAGGGTTTCTAAAGTAAACTTGACACGAAATTATAAACATATACAGTCAAGCCGGAAAGTCTGCACACCCCTTTCACCTTCTCTATGTTTTATTACGTTACAGACATATTCTACAATAGATTAAGTTAATTTTTTGTCTCAAAATTCTACACAAAATAGCCCATAATGACAAAACAGGTTTTTAATCAAAATGTAAAATATCATATGTACACAAGTGTGCACACCCTTTGATATGACACCCAAAAGTGAGCTGAGGTGCATTTTGTTTCCACTGCTTGAGATGTTTCTACAACTTAATTGGAGTCCACCTGTGATAAATTCAATTGATTGGACATGATTGGGGATCGCCAACACCTGCCTATATAAGGTCCCACAGTTGACAGTGCATGTCAGAGCAAACTCCAAGCCATGGGGTCAAAGGAATTATCTGCAGACCTCAGAAACAGGATTGTGTCAAGGCATAGATCTGGAGAAGGGTACGGAAAAATCTGCAGCTTTACAGGTCCCAAAGAGCACAGTGGCCACCATCATTCGTAAATGGAAGAAGTTTGGAACCACCAAGAATCTTCCTAGACCTGGCCGCCCGGCCAAACTGAGCAATCGGGGAAGACGGGCTCCAGCGTATCCTTGTAGAGATGGGAGAACCTTTCAGAAGATCACCCATCCAGCCAGCACTCCACCAATCAGGCCTTTATGGTAGAGCACAGCCCGCTTGAAGTTTGCCAAAAAGGCACCTAGAGGACTCTCAAACCATGAGAATCAAGATTCTCTGGTCTGCTTAAATCAAAATGGAACTTTTTGACCTGAATACCAAGCGTCACGTCTGGAGGAAACCAGGCACCGCTCATCACCTGGCTAATACCATCCCTACAGTGAAGCATGGCAGTGGCAGCATCATGATGTGGGGATGTTTTTCAGCAGCGGGAACGGGGCGACTAGTCTTGATAGAGGGAAAGATGAATGCCGATAAGTACACCGAGATCCTTGAAGAAAACCTGCTCCAGAGCACTTTGGACTGGGGCGAAGTTTTACCTTCCAACATGACAAAGACGCGAAGTACACAGCCAAGAGAACAAAGGAGTGGCTTCGGAGAAAGTCTGTGCATGTCCTTGAGTGGCCCAGCCAGAGCCCAGACCTGAATCCAATTGAACATCTGTGGAAAGAGCTGAAAATGGCTGTGTACCGACGCTCCCCATCCAACCTGACGGAGCTTGCAAGGATATGTCAAGAGGAATGGGCAAAAATGTCCAGAAACAAGTGTGCCAAGCTCGTAGCTTCTTTCCCAAGACGCTTTGAAGCTGTAATTGCTGCCAAAGGTGCAGAAATTAGAATATCGTGAAAAAGTTCAATATTTTTTGTCACTCATGTCAGAAACTGAAACTCATATATTATATAGATTCATTACACAGAGTGAAATATTTCAAGTCTTTATTTCTTGTAATTTTGATGATTATGGCTTACAGCTAATGAAAACCCAAATTCAGTGTCTCAGAAAATTAGAATCTTACATAAGATCAATAAAAAAGGATATTTTAAACAGAAATGTCAGCCTTCTGAAAAGTATGTTCATTTCTATGCACTCAATACTAGGTTGGGGCTCCTTTTGCATGAATTACTGCATCAATGCGGCGTGGCATGGAGGCGATCAGCCTGTGGCACTGCTGAGGTGTAATGGAAGCCCAGGTTGCTTTGATAGCGGCCTTCAGGTCGTCTGCATTGTTGGGTCTGGTGTCTCTCATCTTCCTCTTGACAATAGCCCATAGATTCTCTATGGAGTTTAGATTCTCTATGGAGTTCAGGTCAGGCGAGTTTGCTGGCCAATCAAGCACAGTAATACCATAGTCATTGAACCAGCTTTTGGTACTTTTGGCAGTGTGGGCAGGTGCCAAGTCCTGCTGGAAAATGAAATCAGCATCTCCATAAAGCTTGTCAGCAGAAGGAAACATGAAGTGCTCTAAAATTTCCTGGTAGATGGCTGCGTTGACTGTGGACTTCAGAAAACACAGTGGACCAACACCAGCAGATGACATGGCAGCCCAAATCATCACTGACTGTGGAAACTTCACACTGGGCTTCAAGCAACGTGGATTCTGTGCCTCTCCACTCTTCCTCCAGACTCTGGGACCTTGATTTCCAAATGAAATGCAAAATTTACTTTCATCTGAAAAGAGGACTTTGGACCACTGAGCAACAGTCCAGTTCTTTTTCTCCTTAGCCCAGGTAAAACGCTTCTGACGTTGTCTCTGGTTCAGGAGTGGCTTGACACGAGGAATGCGACATTTGTAGCCCATGTCCTGGATTCGTCTGTGCGTGGTGGCTCTTGATGCACTGACTCCAGCCTCAGTCCACTCCTTGTGAAGCTCCCCCAAATTCTTGAATGGATTTTGCTTGACAATCCTCTCAAGGCTGCGGTTATCCCTGTTGCTTGTGCACCTTTTCCTACCACACTTTTTCCTTCCACTCAACTTTCTATGAATATGCTTGGATACAGCACTCTGTGAACAACCAGCTTCTTTAGCAATGACCTTTTGTGGCTTACCCTCCTTGTGGAGGGTGTCAATGACTGTCTTCTGGACATCTGTCAAGTCAGCAGTCTTCCCCATGATTGTGTAGCCCAGGGGTTCCCAAACTTTTCCATGCCAAGGACCCCCAAATAGTCGTAGCCTCTGGCTGGGGCCCCCCTATTGCGAAAATCTAACATACAGCTTCTTAATACACAACACAATACTTTTGACCCTATTTTGATTCCATAATCGGTCCGTTAGCAGCTCAACGTAACGCTTTGACTGACAGGCAGACGGTTAGTTTTTGGCTGCGATTGAAAGAAGGGCATGGCAAGACCTAATTTCGATATGAAAGGATTTATAACAATTTATATCTTATTTTAAACCGGCACAGTAATCTTATGAATTTAATTGAAATAAATTTTTTAAATAAATTTCAAAAAAAGTTTTTTTTGTTTTTTTTGTTGCATTTTCCATTTTTCTCTCCCTTCCAATTGGCCCCCCTGGCGCCCCCTGGCGGCCCCCCGTTGGGCCGCGGCCCCCACTTTGAAAACCCCTGGTGTAGCCTACTACTGAACCAGACTGAGACCATTTAAAGGCTCAGGAAATCTTTGCAGATGTTTTGAGTTAATTAGCTGATTAGAGTGTGACACCATGAGTTTCCAATATTGGAACCAAAACCAAACCAATCTTTTTCACAATATTCTAATTTTCTGAGACACTGAATTTGGGTTTTCATTAGCTGTAAGCCATAATCATCAAAATTACAAGAAATAAAGGCTTGACATATTTCACTCTATGTGTAATGAATCTATATAATAAATTAGTTTCACTTTCTGAAATGAGTGACAAAAAATATAGAACTTTTTCACGATATTCAAATTTTTTGAGCTGCACCTGTATTAGGCTAAGGGTGTGTACAGATATGTAACCCCTAAATAACCTATTTTTGTCAGTAAAATAAAATTGCATATTTTCTAAAAAGCTGTTTTCCCTTCGTCATTATTGGCTATTGTGTGTCGATGTTTGAGGCAAAAAATGAACTCAATCTATTGTAGTCCGTAACGTAATAAAATGTGTAGAAGGTAAAAGGGGTGTGCAGACTTTCTGGAGTGTAATTACTTGTAAACTGTTTATACCATTAATTGAAATGATACAATGGGGGAAATAAGTATTGGACACGTCAACAATTTTCTTATCAAACATATTTCCAATGTAGCTATTCACATGAGATTTTGACCAGACATTGGTATTAACTCAGTAAAACTACACAGTTAAAGAAATTGTAACATTCCAATCTTTAAAAGAAGTTATGTGCAATAAAGTGGAATGACACAGGAAAAAAGTATTGAACACGCTAAATTAAATATTTAATACTTGGTGGAAAAGCCATATTTGTAATATTTGGTCGCATATCCTTTGCATGCCATGACTTCCTGATGTCTGTGACCCAACAACATCAAAGGACTCTTGATATCTTATTTTCTGGTACTCTTACAAGCGATACTATAACAGCTCTGCATTTGAATGGATCTCTATGGGAATTGGGGGGTGAGACTAGATTTAGCTGTAAATTACACTGGAACAGTATAGAACACATGGTTGGCTAAAGGGCTCTAAGTCATCAAGGGTCTGATGTATCAAACAAGCCTTTAACCATCACTCTGCTGCCAGAAATACAGTAGATATGGATGGATAACTTGAAGGGTTTCTTCTCCTGACTTATTTTTCTATAGAGTTCAATAGAAAAATCTGTCAGGAGAAACAACCCTTAAAGTGATCCTTCTATAGCTACTGTATTTCTGGCAGCAGAGTGATGGTTAAAGGCTTGTTTCATACATCAGACCCTTGATGACTTAGAGCCCTTTAGCCAACTATGTGTTCTATACTGTTCCAGTCTAATTTACAGCTAAATCTAGCTCACCCATTGACCGCAAAATGCACTCGTGTGCATATTTCTCTCGAGCCCTTACTTCGGCCGAGAGGAATTATGACGTAGGTGATTGGAAGCTATTAGCAGTCAAATTAGCCTGGGAAGAAGGGCGTTATTAGCTGGAGGGAGCGGGACACCCCTTTACGGTATAGACAGACTACAGGAATTTGGAGTACGTCCAATAGGCTAGAACACGTAATTCTAGACAGGGCATTGTTTTTTACTCGGTTTGACTTTCGTTTGACATATCGCCCACGTATCTTTGAGCGGACTGACAG
>JAKUDI010000987.1:0-22605 GCA_022702515.1 Ilyophis sp. 1 JC-2022
AAAAATCGCATTTTTTCTTCTAATTTTTTTGACCATTTTGCCACAAAACACATTTTCATCATAAAATATCTCAAAACGTATTATTTTTCACTTATTTCAACGCAGTTATGAAGGAAATATGATTTTCTATCCATCGGAATCAAAAAATCGCATTTTTATCTTTGTTTTTTTTTGACCATTTTTCCACTGTTTGGACATAAGGCTATAAGCTTATGTTTTTTATTTTCCCAAAACACACTTTTCATCATAAATATCTCAAAACGTATTATTTTTCACTTATTTCAACGCAGTTATGAAGGAAATATGATTTTCTATCCATCGGAATCAAAAAATCGCATTTTTATTTTTTGACCATTTTGCCACAAAACACACTTTTCATCATAAATATCTCAAAACGTATTATTTTCCACTTATTTCAACGCAGTTATGAAGGAAACATGATTTTCTATCCATCGGAATAAAAAAAATCGCATTTTTATTTTTTTGACCATTTTGCCACAAAACACACTTTTCATCATAAATATCTCAAAACGTATTATTTTTCACTTATTTCAAAGCAGTTATGAAGGAAATATGATTTTCTATCCATCGGAATCAAAAAATCGCATTTTTATTTTTTTACCATTTTGCCACAAAACACACTTTTCATCATAAATATCTCCAAAACGTATTATTTTTCACTTATTTCAACGCAGTTATGAAGTATATATGTTTTTCTATCCATCGGAATAATAAAATCGCATTTTTATCATTTTGACCATTTTTCCACTGTTTGGACATAAGGCTATAGTCTTATGTTTTTTATTTTCCCCAAAACACACTTTTCATCATAAATATCTCAAAACGTATTATTTTTCACTTATTTCAACGCAGTTATGAAGGAAATATAATTTCCTATCCATCGGAATCAAAAAATTTCATTTTTATCATTTTGACCATTTTTCCACTGTTTGGACATAAGGCTATAGTCTTATGTTTTTTATTTTCCCCAAAACACACTTTTCATCATAAATATCTCAAAACGTATTATTTTTCACTTATTTCAACGCAGTTATGAAGGAAATATGATTTTCTATCCATCGGAATCAAAAAATCGCATTTTTATTTTTTTGACCATTTTTCCACATTTTGGACATTTTAATTTTCCCCAAAACACACTTTTCATCATAAATATCTCAAAACGTATTGTTTTTCACGTATTTCAACGCAGTTATGAAGGAAATATGATTTTCTATCCATCGGAATCAAAAAATCGCATTTTTTATCATTTTGACCATTTTTCATGTTTGGACATAAGGCTATAGGTTATGTTTTTTAATATTGTCCACAAAACACACTTTTCATCATAAATATCTCAAAACGTATTATTTTTCACTTATTTCAACGCAGTTATGAAGGAAATATGATTTTCTATCCATCGGAATCAAAAAATCGCATTTTTATCATTTTGACCATTTTTCCACTGTTTGGACTATAGGGCTTATGTTTTTTATT
The DNA here is from genome assembly GCA_022702515.1 of Ilyophis sp. 1 JC-2022. NCBI lineage: Eukaryota > Metazoa > Chordata > Actinopteri > Anguilliformes > Synaphobranchidae > Ilyophis > Ilyophis sp. 1 JC-2022. The sequence goes on from JAKUDI010000987.1 coordinate 1,495, forward strand.
TTCCCCAAAACACACTTTTCATCATAAATATCTCAAAACGTATTATTTTTCACTTATTTCAACGCAGTTATGAAGGAAATATGATTTTCTATCCATCGGAATAAAAAAATCGCATTTTTATTTTTTTGACCATTTTTTTTTTTGGGGGGGGGGGGGCCCCGGCTCTTTGGACAAATATTTGCCACAAAACACACTTTTCATCATAAATATCTCAAAACGTATTATTTTTCACTTATTTCAACGCAATTATGAAGGAAATATGATTTTCTATCCATCGGAATCAAAAAATCGCATTTTTATTTTTTTGACCATTTTGCCACAAAACACACTTTTCATCATAAATATCTCAAAACGTATTATTTTTCACTTATTTCAACGCAGTTATGAAGGAAATATGATTTTCTATCCATCGGAATCAAAATATCGCATTTTTATCATTTTGACCATTTTTCCACTGTTTGGACATAAGGCTATAGGCTTATGTTTTTTATTTTCCCCAAAACACACTTTTCATCATAAATATCTCAAAACGTATTATTTTTCACTTATTTCAACGCAATTATGAAGGAAATATGATTTTCTATCCATCGGAATCAAAAAATCGCATTTTTATCCTTTTGACCATTTTTCCACTGTTTGGACATAACTATAGGCTTATGTTTTTATTTTTCCCCAAAAACCCCTTTTCATCATAAATATCTCAAAACGTATTATTTTTCACTTATTTCAACGCAGTTATGAAGGAAATATGATTTTCTATCCATCGGAATCAAAATTTCGCATTTTTATCATTTTGACCATTTTTCCACTGTTTGGACATAAGGCTATAGGCTTATGTTTTTTATTTTCCCCAAAACACACTTTTCATCATAAATATTTCAAAACGTATTATTTTTCACTTATTTCAACGCAGTTATGAAGGAAATATGATTTTCTATCCATCGGAATCAAAAAATCGCATTTTAATTTTTTGACCATTTTGCCACAAAACACACTTTTCATCATAAATATCTCAAAACGTATTATTTTTCACTTATTTCAACGCAGTTATGAAGGAAATATGATTTTCTATCCATCGGAATCAAAATTTCGCATTGTTATCCTTTTGACCATCTTCCACTGTTTGGACATAAGGCTATAGGCTTATGTTTTTTATTTCCCCAAAACACACATTTCATCATAAATATCTCAAAACGTATTATTTTTCACTTATTTCAACGCAGTTATGAAGGAAATATGATTTTCTATCCATCGGAATCAAAAAATCGCATTTTTATTTTTTTGACCATTTTGCCACAAAACACACTTTTCATCATAAATATCTCAAAACGTATTATTTTTCACTTATTTCAACGCAGTTATGAAGGAAATATGATTTTCTATCCATCGGAATCAAAATTTCGCATTGTTATCCTTTTGACCATCTTTCCACTGTTTGGACATAAGGCTATAGGCTTATGTTTTTTATTTTCCCCAAAACACACTTTTCATCATAAATATCTCAAAACGTATTATTTTTCACTTATTTCAACGCAGTTATGAAGGAAATATGATTTTCTATCCATCGGAATCAAAAAATCGCATTTTTATTTTTTTGACCATTTTGCCACAAAACACACTTTTCATCATAAATATCTCAAAACGTATTATTTTCCACTTATTTCAACGCAGTTATGAAGGAAATATGATTTTCTATCCATCGGAATCAAAAAATCGCATTTTTATTTTTTTGACCATTTTTCCACAAAACACACTTTTCATCATAAATATCTCAAAACGTATTATTTTTCACTTATTTCAACGCAGTTATGAAGGAAATATGATTTTCTATCCATCGGAATCAAAAAATCGCATTTTTATCATTTTGACCATTTTTCCACTGTTTGGACATGAGGCTATAGGCTAATGTTTTTTATTTTCCCCAAAACACACTTTTCATCATAAATATTTCAAAACGTATTATTTCTCACTTATTTCAACGCAATTATGAAGGAAATATGATTTTCTATCCATCGGAATCAAAATTTCGCATTTTTATCATTTTGACAAATTTTCTACTGTTTGGACATAAGGCTTATGTTTTTTATTTTCCCCAAAACACACTTTTCATCATAAATATTTCAAAACGTATTATTTTTCACTTATTTCAACGCAGTTATGAAGGAAATATGATTTTCTATCCATCGGAATCAAAATTTCGCATTGTTATCCTTTTGACCATCTTTCCACTGTTTGGACATAAGGCTATAGGCTTATGTTTTTTATTTTCCCCAAAACACACTTTTCATCATAAATATTTCAAAACGTATTATTTCTCACTTATTTCAACGCAATTATGAAGGAAATATGATTTTCTATCCATCAGAATCAAAAAATCGCATTGTTATCCTTTTGACCATCTTTCCACTGTTTGGACATAAGGCTATAGGCTTATGTTTTTTATTTTCCCCAAAACACACTTTTCATCATAAATATTTCAAAACGTATTATTTCTCACTTATTTCAACGCAATTATGAAGGAAATATGATTTTCTATCCATCGGAATCAAAATTTCGCATTTTTATCATTTTGACAATTTTTCTACTGTTTGGACATAAGGCTATAGGCTTATGTTTTTTATTTTCCCCAAAACACACTTTTCATCGTAAATATTTCAAAACGTATTATTTTTCACTTATTTCAACGCAGTTATGAAGGAAATATGATTTTCTATCCATCGGAATCAAAAAATCGCATTTTTATTTTTTTGACCATTTTGCCACAAAACACACTTTTCATCATAAATATCTCAAAACGTATTATTTTCCACTTATTTCAACGCAGTTATGAAGGAAATATGATTTTCTATCCATCGGAATCAAAATTTCGCATTGTTATCCTTTTGACCATCTTTCCACTGTTTGGACATAAGGCTATAGGCTTATGTTTTTTATTTTCCCCAAAACACACTTTTCATCATAAATATTTCAAAACGTATTATTTTTCACTTATTTCAACGCAGTTATGAAGGAAATATGATTTTCTATCCATCGGAATCAAAAAATCGCATTTTAATTTTTTTGACCATTTTGCCACAAAACACACTTTTCATCATAAATATTTCAAAACGTATTATTTTTCACTTATTTCAACGCAATTATGAAGGAAATATGATTTTCTATCCATCGGAATCAAAATTTCGCATTGTTATCCTTTTGACCATCTTTCCACTGTTTGGACATAAGGCTATAGGCTTATGTTTTTTATTTCCCCCAAAACACACTTTTCATCATAAATATCTCAAAACGTATTATTTTTCACTTATTTCAACGCAGTTATGAAGGAAATATGATTTTCTATCCATCGGAATCAAAAAATCGCATTTTTATTTTTTTGACCATTTTGCCACAAAACACACTTTTCATCATAAATATCTCAAAACGTATTATTTTTCACTTATTTCAACGCAGTTATGAAGGAAATATGATTTTCTATCCATCGGAATCAAAATTTCGCATTGTTATCCTTTTGACCATCTTTCCACTTTTCATCATAAATATCTCAAAACGTATTATTTTTCACTTATTTCAACGCAGTTATGAAGGAAATATGATTTTCTATCCATCAGAATAGAAAAATCGCATTTTTATCATTTTGACCATTTTTCCACTGTTTGGACGGTATAGGCTTATGTTTTTTATTTTCCCCAAAACACACTTTTCATCATAAATATCTCAAAACGTATTATTTTTCACTTATTTCAACGCAGTTATGAAGGAAATATGATTTTCTATCCATCGGAATCAAAATATCGCATTTTTATCATTTTGACCATTTTCCACTGTTTGGACATAAGGCTATATAGGCTTATGTTTTTTATTTTCTGCAAAACACACTTTTCATCATAAATATCTCAAAACGTATTATTTTTCACTTATTTCAACGCAGTTATGAAGGAAATATGATTTTCTATCCATCGGAATCAAAAAATCGCATTTTTATTTTTTTGACCATTTTGCCACAAAACACACTTTTCATCATAAATATCTCAAAACGTATTATTTTTTACTTATTTCAACGCAGTTATGAAGGAAATATGATTTTCTATCCATCGGAATCAAAAAATCGCATTTTTATTTTTTTGACCATTTTGCCACAAAACACACTTTTCATCATAAATATCTCAAAACGTATTATTTTTCACTTATTTCAACGCAGTTATGAAGGAAATATGATTTTCTATCCATCGGAATCAAAATATCGCATTTTTATCATTTTGACCATTTTTCCACTGTTTGGACATAAGGCTATAGGCTTATGTTTTTTATTTTCTGCAAAACACACTTTTCATCATAAATATCTCAAAACGTATTATTTTTCACTTATTTCAATGCAGTTATGAAGGAAATATGATTTTCTATCCATCGGAATAAAAAAATCGCATTTTTATTTTTTTGACCATTTTGCCACAAAACACTTTTCATCATAAATATCTCAAAACGTATTATTTTTCACTTATTTCAACGCAGTTATGAAGGAAATATGATTTTCTATCCATCGGAATAAAAAAATCGCATTTTTATTTTTTTGACCATTTTGCCACAAAACACACTTTTCATCATAAATATCTCAAAACGTATTATTTTTTACTTATTTCAACGCAGTTATGAAGGAAATATGATTTTCTATCCATCGGAATCAAAAAATCGCATTTTTATTTTTTTGACCATTTTGCCACAAAACACACTTTTCATCATAAATATCTCAAAACCTATCCATCGGAATAAAAAAAATCTGATTTTTATTTTTTTTTTGTCATTTTTGGGCCACAAAACACACTTCATCATAAATATCTCAAAACGTATTATTTTTTACTTATTTCAACGCAGTTATGAAGGAAATATGATTTTCTATCCATCGGAATCAAAAAATCGCATTTTTATTTTTTTGACCATTTTGCCACAAAACACACTTTTCATCATAAATATCTCAAAACGTATTATTTTTCACTTATTTCAACGCAGTTATGAAGGAAATATGATTTTCTATCCATCGGAATCAAAATATCGCATTTTTATCATTTTGACCATTTTCCACTGTTTGGACATAAGGCTATAGGCTTATGTTTTTTATTTTCTGCAAAACACACTTCATCATAAATATCTCAAAACGTATTATTTTTCACTTATTTCAATGCAGTTATGAAGGAAATATGATTTTCTATCCATCGGAATCAAAAAATCGCATTTTTATTTTTTTGACCATTTTGCCACAAAACACACTTTTCATCATAAATATCTCAAAACGTATTATTTTTTACTTATTTCAACGCAGTTATGAAGGAAATATGATTTTCTATCCATCGGAATCAAAAAATCGCATTTTTATTTTTTTGACCATTTTGCCACAAAACACACTTTTCATCATAAATATCTCAAAACGTATTATTTTTCACTTATTTCAACGCAGTTATGAAGGAAATATGATTTTCTATCCATCGGAATCAAAATATCGCATTTTTATCATTTTGACCATTTTCCACTGTTTGGACATAAGGCTATAGGCTTATGTTTTTTATTTTCTGCAAAACACACTTCATCATAAATATCTCAAAACGTATTATTTTTCACTTATTTCAATGCAGTTATGAAGGAAATATGATTTTCTATCCATCGGAATAAAAAAATCGCATTTTTATTTTTTTGACCATTTTGCCACAAAACACACTTTTCATCATAAATATCTCAAAACGTATTATTTTTTACTTATTTCAACGCAGTTATGAAGGAAATATGATTTTCTATCCATCGGAATCAAAAAATCGCATTTTTATTTTTTTGACCATTTTGCCACAAAACACACTTTTCATCATAAATATCTCAAAACGTATTATTTTTCACTTATTTCAACGCAGTTATGAAGGAAATATGATTTTCTATCCATCGGAATCAAAATATCGCATTTTTATCATTTTGACCATTTTCCACTGTTTGGACATAAGGCTATAGGTTTAAGTTTTTTATTTTCCCCAAAACACACTTTTCATCATAAATATCTCAAAACGTATTATTTTTTACTTATTTCAACGCAGTTATGAAGGAAATATGATTTTCTATCCATCGGAATCAAAAAATCGCATTTTTATTTTTTTGACCATTTTGCCACAAAACACACTTTTCATCATAAATATCTCAAAACGTATTATTTTTCACTTATTTCAACGCAGTTATGAAGGAAATATGATTTTCTATCCATCGGAATCAAACAATTGCATTTTTATTTTTTTGACCATTTTGCCACAAAACACACTTTTCATCATAAATATCTCAAAACATATTATTTTTCTATCCATCGGAATAAAAAAATCGCATTTTTATTTTTTTGACCATTTTGCCACAAAACACACTTTTCATCATAAATATCTCAAAACGTATTATTTTTTACTTATTTCAACGCAGTTATGAAGGAAATATGATTTTCTATCCATCGGAATAAAAAATCGCATTTTTATTTTTTTGACCATTTTGCCACAAAACACACTTTTCATCATAAATATCTCAAAACGTATTATTTTTCACTTATTTCAACGCAGTTATGAAGGAAATATGATTTTCTATCCATCGGAATCAAAATATCGCATTTTTATCATTTTGACCATTTTCCACTGTTTGGACATAAGGCTATAGGCTTATGTTTTTTATTTTCCCCAAAACACACTTTTCATCATAAATATCTCAAAACGTATTATTTTTCACTTATTTCAATGCAGCTATGAAGGAAATATGATTTTCTATCCATCGGAATCAAAAAATCGCATTTTTATTTTTTTGACCATTTTGCCACAAAACACACTTTTCATCATAAATATCTCAAAACGTATTATTTTTCACTTATTTCAACGCAGTTATGAAGGAAATATGATTTTCTATCCATCGGAATCAAACAATTTCATTTTTATTTTTTTGACCATTTTGCCACAAAACACACTTTTCATCATAAATATCTCAAAACGTATTATTTTTCACTTATTTCAACGCAGTTATGAAGGAAATATGATTTTCTATCCATCGGAATAAAAATATCGCATATAAGTTTTTTCTTACCATTTATAAAAGGTTGGCAAAGGATTGAACAGGATTCCATTCCACGTTCACGATTCCCTTGTGCAGCCATTAGGTGGTGTGCAGTATGTGGGCGGATGTACGGTGTTCATAAAGGGACAAATTTCTTACTTTTACTCAACAACGTTTCATTGTCCAAACACAAAGTTATTGAGTAAAACCCAGCAAAACTTTATTTAATTAAACAACACAACTGATTCAATTTCACCCGGTTACATGCATTTGTTGAGTAATTACAATGAAATGGGATTATATAAAACCAGCAATATCGAGAGTTCATTTTTTTTAGTGTAGTCTTGTTTTTTCATTTTCGCCAAAACACATTTTTCATCATAAATGTCGAATAACTTATTATTTTTCACAGATTTCACCGCAGTTATGAAGGAAATATAATTTCCTATCAATTGGAATCAAAAAATGGCATTTTAATAATTATGACCATTTTTGGACATTTTCGCCAAAACACATTTTTCATCATAAATGTCTAAAATATTATTATTCACTTATTTCACCGCAGTCATGAAGGAAATATAATTTCCTATCCATTGGAATCAAAAAATGGCATTTTTATATATATGACCATTTTGGCCCTTTTCAGACATAAGACTTATGTTTTTTAGTATTCCCCAAAACACATTTTTCATCATAAATGTCTCAAATATTATTATTTTTCACTTATTTCACCGCAGTCATGAAGGAAATATAATTTCCTATCCGTCGGAATCAAAAAATGGCATTTTCATAGTTATGACCATTTTGGCCCTTTTCAGACATTACGTTTTTTTAGTTTTCCCCAAAACACATTTTTCATCATAAATTTCTAAAATATTATTATTTTTCACTTATTTCACCGCAGTCATGAAGGAAATATAATTTCCTATCCATCGGAATCAAAAAATGTCATTTTTATATTCATGAACATTTTGGCCCGTTTTGGACATTTTCGCCAAAACACATTTTTCATCATAAATGTCTAAAATATAATTATTTTTCACTTATTTCACCGCAGTCATGAAGGAAATATAATTTCCTATCTATCGGAATCAAAAAATGTCATTTTTATATTTATGAACATTTTGGCCCGTTTTGGACATTTTCGCCAAAACACAATTTTCATCATAAATGTCTAAAATATTATTATTTTTCACTTATTTCACCGCAGTCATGAAGGAAATATAATTTCCTATCCATCGGAATCAAAAAATGTCATTTTTATATTTATGAACATTTTGGCCCGTTTTGGACATTTTCGCCAAAACACAATTTTCATCATAAATTTCTAAAATATTATTATTATTCACTTATTTAACCACAGTCATGAAGGAAATATCATTTCCTATCCATCGGAATCAAAAAATGGCATTTTTATATTTATGACCATTTTGGCCCGTTTTGGACATTTTCGCCAAAACACATTTTTCATCATAAATGTCTAAAATATTATTATTTTTCACTTATTTCACCGCAGTCATGAAGGAAATATAATTTCCTATCCATCGGAATCAAAAAATGGCATTTTTATATTTATGAGCATTTTGGCCCGTTTTGGACATTTTCGCCAAAACACATTTTTCATCATAAATGTCTAAAATATTATTATTTTTCACTTATTTTACCGCAGTCATGAATGAAATATCATTTCCTATCCATCGGAATCAAAAAATGTAATTTTTTTATTTTTGACCATTTTGGACATTTTTGCCAAAACACATTTTTCATCATAAATTTCTAAAATATTATTATTATTCACTTATTTAACCACAGTCATGAAGGAAATATCATTTCCTATCCATCGGAATCAAAAAATGGCATTTTTATATTTATGACCATTTTGGCCCGTTTTGGACAAAATACTTTTTTGTCTTACGTTTTTAAGTTTTTCCCAAAACACATTTTTCATCATAAATGTCTAAAATATTATTATTTTTCACTTATTTCACCACAGTCATGAAGGAAATATAATTTCCTATCCGTCGGAATCAAAAAATTACATTTTTATATTTATGACCATTTTGGCCTGTTTTTTAGTTTTCCCCAAAACACATTTTTCATCATAAATGTCTAAAATATTATTATTTTTCACTTATTTCACCGCAGTCATGAAATAAATATAATTTCCTATCCGTCGGAATCAAAAAATGACATTTTATATTTATGACCATTTTCGCCCGTTTTGGACATTTTCGTTAAAACACATATTTCATCATAAATGTCTAAAAATACTTTATTATTCACTTATTTCACCACAGTCATGAAGGAAATATCATTTCCTATCCATTGGAATCAAAAAATGGCATTTTTATATATATGGCCCTTTTCAGACATAAGACTTACGTTTTTTAGTTTTCTCCAAAACACATTTTTCATCATAAATGTCAAAAATATTATTATTTGTCACAGATTCCACCGCAGTTATGAAGGAAATATCATTTCCTATCCATCGGAATCAAAAAATGGCATTTTTTAAATTTATGACCATTTTGGCACTTTTCAGACATATGACTTACGTTTTTTAGTTTTCCCCAAAACAAATTTTTCATAATAAATGTCTAAAATATTGTTATTTTTCACTTATTTCACCGCAGTCATGAAGGAAATATAATTTCCTATCCGTCGGAATCAAAAAATGGCATTTTTATATTTATGATCATTTTAGCCCTTTTTGGACATAAAACTTTTGTCTTACGGTTTTTATTTTTCCCCAAAACACATTTTTCATCATAAATGTCTAAAATATTATTATTTTTCACTCATTTCACCGCAGTCTTTAAGGAAATATAATTTCCTATCGATAGGAATAAAAAAATGGCATTTTTATATTTATGACCATTTTTGCACTTTTCAGACATGACTTACGTTTTTTAGTTTTCCCCAAAACGCATTTTTCATCATAAATGTCTAAAATATTATTATTTTTCACTTATTTCACCGCAGTCGAAGGAAATATAATTTCCTATCCGTCGGAATCAAAAAATGGCATTTTAATAATTATGACCATTTTGGCCCTTTTCAGACTTATAAGACTTACGTTTTTTAGTTTTCCCCAAAACACATTTTTCATCATAAATGTCTAAAATATTATTATTTTTCACTCATTTCACCGCAGTCATGAAGGAAATATCATTTCCTATCCATCGGAATCAAAAAATGCGATTTTTATATTTATGACCATTTTGGCCCGTTTTGGACACAAGACTTACGTTTTTTAGTTTTCCCCAAAACGCATTTTTCATCATAAATGTCTAAAATATTTTTATTTTTCACTTATTTCACCGCAGTCGAAGGAAATATAATTTCCTATCCTTCGGAATGAAAAAATGGCATTTTAATAATTATGACCATTTTTGGACATTTTGCCAAAACACATTTTTCATCATAAATGTCTAAAATATTATTATTTTCACTTATTTCACCGCAGTCATGAAGGAAATATAATTTCCTATCCATCGGAATCAAAAATGGCATTTTAATAATTATGACCATTTTTGGACATTTTTGCCAAAACACATTTTTCATCATAAATGTCTAAAATATTATTATTTTTCACTTATTTTATCGCAGTCATGAAGGAAATATAATTTCCTATCCATCGGAATCAAAAATGGCAATTTTATATTTCTGACCATTTTGGCCTGTTTTGGACATTTTTGCCAAAACACATTTTTCATCATAAATGTCTAAAATATTATTATTTTTCACTGATTTCACCGCAGTTATGAAGGAAACATCATTTCTTATCCATCGGAATCATAAAATGACATTTTTATATTTATGACCATTTTGGACATTTTTGCCAAAACACATTTTTCATCATAAATGTCTAAAATATTATTTTTTCACTGATTTCTCCACAGTCGAAGGAAATATAATTTCCTAACCGTCGGAATCAAAAAATGGCATTTTAACCCTTTCGCACGTAAGTTCCAAAATATTTTCAACAGCCCCAAAGCGTGAGTTTTTTTTCTGTGTGCAACAGCTGTTCTAGAATTCTACTGTTACGTCACAGCAGTAGCCTTCGCACGGTTGAGAGTTAGCTAATATTAGCACACACATATACATACATATACATAGCCTACATATATATAACAACACTAGATGACTCTCAGTATGTGTGAGGCGACAAGGGACAGTCATCATCTGACTCCGAAGCTAACTGCACTGTCTTTCATTTGCATCAATAAAAATATCTGTCAGCTAATTGTGTGGTGAAAATGTTTTATTTAAATATTTTTCGCATGTTTTTAAATAGTTGTTACAAATGGCGTGTTCCGATTCAAGCAACCATTGCAATGGACACCCATGATGTTGGTAAAGTACATTTTTGAAGGTTGTACGTTACTGCTTACCATATGCCAGGGGTAGGCAACCCTGGTCCTAGAGAGCCGCAGAGTCTGCTGGTTTTTGTTTTCACCTTAAACACAGCAACTAATTAGACCAAAGAAACCAGGTGAGGTGAGTTAACTGTGTAATCAACTGCTTTAATTGATCAATTAAGTGGTGAGTAACAACAAAAACCAGCAGACCCTGCGGCTCTCTAGGACCAGGGTTGCCTACCCCTGCCATATGCTATGAGATGCTATTCTTCTTCGTGTTTTTTTACGGCGGTTGGCATCCAGCTTGTTGGTGCATTACCGCCACCTTCTGCTCTGGAGTATGCTATTGATCTCTGATAAAGCTAATAACACGGGCGCAGCCATTCAACGTCATCTCTGGTCCAACCAAAGATGATAACGTGACAAGATAACTCACTTCCAGGTTAACTTGGTTGAGAATTGATGCGTTTTTCGAGTATTTCGTCAATTATTTTGATCACGGATGAGTTTACCCGTGATGTAAAACATTGTAAAGTGTAATCGCTATATCACAATCGCTTGTGTATATTATATTTTCTGTCAGTCCGTAGTTAGCTCATTTGGACAGCTTGACGTTAGCAATGACGTTAGGGAACTGTAGCTAAATCAACGTTATAGGCTAGGGGGTATTTGCTGCTTACATTACTTCTGTGAAAGTGTGAACGTCTGCATAAACAAATAAATGTAAATGTTGTAAAGATGTTTATTTGGTACAATGTTTTTGTGGAACTGTGTGTTTAGTCCTAGGGTTAAGAACGAGGGTTAGCCCACAGGCCTATTGTTGCGTCAGCCCACAGGCCTATTGTTGCGTCATTCGTTAATAGACGTTCTAATCTTGTGTTCTAATCACACCGGTGTGACCGTACGCTTCAGGGACCACTCTAGCGCTGTACAACCGGTGTGACCGTACGTGTCAAAGGGTTAATAATGACCATTTTGGCCAGTTTTGGACATTTTTGCCAAAACACATTTTTCATCATAAATGTCTAACATATTATTTTTTTTCAGTTATTTCACCGCAGTCATGAAATAAATATAATTTCCTATGCATCGGAATCAAAAAATGGCATTTTTATATTTATGACCATTTTTGGACATTTTTGCCAAAACACATTTTTCATCATAAATGTCTAAAATATGATTATATTTCACAGATTTCACCGCAGTCATGAAGGAAATATAATTTCCTATCGATAGGAGTCAAAAAATGGCATTTTTATATATATGACCATTTTGGACATTTTTGCAAAAACACATTTTTCATCATAAATGTCTAAAATATGATTATTTTTCACTGATTTCACCGCAGTTATGACGGAAACATCATTTCCCATCCGTCGGAATAAAAAAATTGCATTTGAATAATTATGACCATTTTGGCCCGTTTTGGAAATTTTCGCCAAAACACATTTTTCATCATAAATGTCAAAAATATTATTTTTCACTTATTTCACTGCAGTTATGAAGGAAATATAATTTTTCATCAATCTGAATCAAAAAATGGCATTTTTATATTTATGACCATTTTGGCACGTTTTGGACATTTTCGCCAAAACACATTTTTCATCATAAATGTCTAAAATATTATTATTTTTCACTTATTTCACCGCAGTCATGAAGGAAATATAATTTCCTATCCATCGGAATCAAAAAATGTCATTTTTATATTTATGAACATTTTGGCCCGTTTTGGACATTTTCGCCAAAACACAATTTTCATCATAAATGTCTAAAATATTATTATTTTTCACTTATTTTACCGCAGTCATGAATGAAATATCATTTCCTATCCATCGGAATCAAAAAATGTAATTTTTTTATTTTTGACCATTTTGGACATTTTTGCCAAAACACATTTTTCATCATAAATTTCTAAAATATTATTATTATTCACTTATTTAACCACAGTCATGAAGGAAATATCATTTCCTATCCATCGGAATCAAAAAATGGCATTTTTATATTTATGACCATTTTGGCCCGTTTTGGACAAAATACTTTTTTGTCTTACGTTTTTAAGTTTTTCCCAAAACACATTTTTCATCATAAATGTCTAAAATATTATTATTTTTCACTTATTTCACCACAGTCATGAAGGAAATATAATTTCCTATCCGTCGGAATCAAAAAATTACATTTTTATATTTATGACCATTTTGGCCTGTTTTTTAGTTTTCCCCAAAACACATTTTTCATCATAAATGTCTAAAATATTATTATTTTTCACTTATTTCACCGCAGTCATGAAATAAATATAATTTCCTATCCGTCGGAATCAAAAAATGACATTTTTATATTTATGACCATTTTCGCCCGTTTTGGACATTTTCGTTAAAACACATTTTTCATCATAAATGTCTAAAATATTATTATTCACTTATTTCACCACAGTCATGAAGGAAATATCATTTCCTATCCATTGGAATCAAAAAATGGCATTTTTATATATATGGCCCTTTTCAGACATAAGACTTACGTTTTTTAGTTTTCTCCAAAACACATTTTTCATCATAAATGTCAAAAATATTATTATTTGTCACAGATTCCACCGCAGTTATGAAGGAAATATCATTTCCTATCCATCGGAATCAAAAAATGGCATTTTTAAATTTATGACCATTTTGGCACTTTTCAGACATATGACTTACGTTTTTTAGTTTTCCCCAAAACAAATTTTTCATAATAAATGTCTAAAATATTGTTATTTTTCACTTATTTCACCGCAGTCATGAAGGAAATATAATTTCCTATCCGTCGGAATCAAAAAATGGCATTTTTATATTTATGATCATTTTAGCCCTTTTTGGACATAAAACTTTTGTCTTACGGTTTTTATTTTTCCCCAAAACACATTTTTCATCATAAATGTCTAAAATATTATTATTTTTCACTCATTTCACCGCAGTCTTTAAGGAAATATAATTTCCTATCGATAGGAATAAAAAAATGGCATTTTTATATTTATGACCATTTTTGCACTTTTCAGACATGACTTACGTTTTTTAGTTTTCCCCAAAACGCATTTTTCATCATAAATGTCTAAAATATTATTATTTTTCACTTATTTCACCGCAGTCGAAGGAAATATAATTTCCTATCCGTCGGAATCAAAAAATGGCATTTTAATAATTATGACCATTTTGGCCCTTTTCAGACTTATAAGACTTACGTTTTTTAGTTTTCCCCAAAACACATTTTTCATCATAAATGTCTAAAATATTATTATTTTTCACTCATTTCACCGCAGTCATGAAGGAAATATCATTTCCTATCCATCGGAATCAAAAAATGCGATTTTTATATTTATGACCATTTTGGCCCGTTTTGGACACAAGACTTACGTTTTTTAGTTTTCCCCAAAACGCATTTTTCATCATAAATGTCTAAAATATTTTTATTTTTCACTTATTTCACCGCAGTCGAAGGAAATATAATTTCCTATCCTTCGGAATGAAAAAATGGCATTTTAATAATTATGACCATTTTTGGACATTTTTGCCAAAACACATTTTTCATCATAAATGTCTAAAATATTATTATTTTTCACTTATTTCACCGCAGTCATGAAGGAAATATAATTTCCTATCCATCGGAATCAAAAATGGCATTTTAATAATTATGACCATTTTTGGACATTTTTGCCAAAACACATTTTTCATCATAAATGTCTAAAATATTATTATTTTTCACTTATTTTATCGCAGTCATGAAGGAAATATAATTTCCTATCCATCGGAATCAAAAATGGCAATTTTATATTTCTGACCATTTTGGCCTGTTTTGGACATTTTTGCCAAAACACATTTTTCATCATAAATGTCTAAAATATTATTATTTTTCACTGATTTCTCCACAGTCATGAAAGAAATATCATTTCCTAGGCATCGGAATAAAAAAATGGCATTTTTATATTTATGACCATTTTGGACATTTTTGCCAAAACACATTTTTCATCATAAATGTCTAAAATATTATTATTTTTCACTGATTTCTCCACAGTCGAAGGAAATATAATTTCCTAACCGTCGGAATCAAAAAATGGCATTTTAACCCTTTCGCACGTAAGTTCCAAAATATTTTCAACAGCCCCAAAGCGTGAGTTTTTTTTCTGTGTGCAACAGCTGTTCTAGAATTCTACTGTTACGTCACAGCAGTAGCCTTCGCACGGTTGAGAGTTAGCTAATATTAGCACACACATATACATACATATACATAGCCTACATATATATAACAACACTAGATGACTCTCAGTATGTGTGAGGCGACAAGGGACAGTCATCATCTGACTCCGAAGCTAACTGCACTGTCTTTCATTTGCATCAATAAAAATATCTGTCAGCTAATTGTGTGGTGAAAATGTTTTTATTTTAAATATTTTTCGCATGTTTTTAAATAGTTGTTACAAATGGCGTGTTCCGATTCAAGCAACCATTGCAATGGACACCCATGATGTTGGTAAAGTACATTTTTGAAGGTTGTACGTTACTGCTTACCATATGCCAGGGGTAGGCAACCCTGGTCCTAGAGAGCCGCAGAGTCTGCTGGTTTTTGTTTTCACCTTAAACACAGCAACTAATTAGACCAAAGAAACCAGGTGAGGTGAGTTAACTGTGTAATCAACTGCTTTAATTGATCAATTAAGTGGTGAGTAACAACAAAAACCAGCAGACCCTGCGGCTCTCTAGGACCAGGGTTGCCTACCCCTGCCATATGCTATGAGATGCTATTCTTCTTCGTGTTTTTTTACGGCGGTTGGCATCCAGCTTGTTGGTGCATTACCGCCACCTTCTGCTCTGGAGTATGCTATTGATCTCTGATAAAGCTAATAACACGGGCGCAGCCATTCAACGTCATCTCTGGTCCAACCAAAGATGATAACGTGACAAGATAACTCACTTCCAGGTTAACTTGGTTGAGAATTGATGCGTTTTTCGAGTATTTCGTCAATTATTTTGATCACGGATGAGTTTACCCGTGATGTAAAACATTGTAAAGTGTAATCGCTATATCACAATCGCTTGTGTATATTATATTTTCTGTCAGTCCGTAGTTAGCTCATTTGGACAGCTTGACGTTAGCAATGACGTTAGGGAACTGTAGCTAAATCAACGTTATAGGCTAGGGGGTATTTGCTGCTTACATTACTTCTGTGAAAGTGTGAACGTCTGCATAAACAAATAAATGTAAATGTTGTAAAGATGTTTATTTGGTACAATGTTTTTGTGGAACTGTGTGTTTAGTCCTAGGGTTAAGAACGAGGGTTAGCCCACAGGCCTATTGTTGCGTCAGCCCACAGGCCTATTGTTGCGTCATTCGTTAATAGACGTTCTAATCTTGTGTTCTAATCACACCGGTGTGACCGTACGCTTCAGGGACCACTCTAGCGCTGTACAACCGGTGTGACCGTACGTGTCAAAGGGTTAATAATGACCATTTTGGCCAGTTTTGGACATTTTTGCCAAAACACATTTTTCATCATAAATGTCTAACATATTATTTTTTTTCAGTTATTTCACCGCAGTCATGAAATAAATATAATTTCCTATGCATCGGAATCAAAAAATGGCATTTTTATATTTATGACCATTTTTGGACATTTTTGCCAAAACACATTTTTCATCATAAATGTCTAAAATATGATTATATTTCACAGATTTCACCGCAGTCATGAAGGAAATATAATTTCCTATCGATAGGAGTCAAAAAATGGCATTTTTATATATATGACCATTTTGGACATTTTTGCAAAAACACATTTTTCATCATAAATGTCTAAAATATGATTATTTTTCACTGATTTCACCGCAGTTATGACGGAAACATCATTTCCCATCCGTCGGAATAAAAAAATTGCATTTGAATAATTATGACCATTTTGGCCCGTTTTGGAAATTTTCGCCAAAACACATTTTTCATCATAAATGTCAAAAATATTATTTTTCACTTATTTCACTGCAGTTATGAAGGAAATATAATTTTTCATCAATCTGAATCAAAAAATGGCATTTTTATATTTATGACCATTCTGGCCCTTTTCAGACATAAGACTTACGTTTTTTAACTTTTCCCCAAAACACATTTTTCATCATAAATGTCTAAAATATTATTATTTTAAACTTATTTCACCGCAGTCATGAAGGAAATATAATTTCCTATCCATCGGAATCAAAAAATGGCAATTTTATATTTATGACCATTTTGGCCCTTTTCAGACATAAGACTTACGTTATTTAGTTTTCCCCAAAACACATTTTTCATCATAAATGTCTAATAACTCATTATCACCAGATGTCTGAACCATCAACGGGTTTTTAGAGGCAACTGCCAGCATAGATATTTTTAGCCCAAACAAACAAAAGGGATAACTATTAACTTTGTCAATAGAACTTGTGAGAGCCAGAGCATGGACAAGGCCAAGAAGAATTGACAGAATTAGGTCTTTGTTACTCCTTGAAAGGTCTGCATAGGCACAATGCTGGATTCAAACAAAGTGACCACAAGCCATTTGACTAATCTGTTTATATCAATGTGACAGAGGCATTGTGACAGTCTTCTCCTTTTCCGATTCAAGATAAACTGAATACATGTGTCCAATTGCAGGGTTCTGTAGAAACCGCACAGCTAAACCAATGAGGGAAATAACTGGGGGTTGAAGGTGAAACGTGTTTTCTCCCAGCTGCTGTGACGTAAATAAAAAATGTTATTTATTTATTCTCCATTCAAATGAACAGAGCACAATTATAACAATTCTGTTGCTGTGGGAAAAGGGAAAATGATTAAAGTTCATAAAGAAATATTAATATTCTTGCAACCGGGTTAGACTGCTCTTTAGATTCACGGGATTAGCTAATAAGGGACCACAAATCAAAGGTACTCGTACCACGTTACCTTCCGCTTTAAGTCTGGTCTACCTTGACCCAGTTTATCCAAAGAACAGCCTGTGTATATTGCAGTAAATCATCAGCCACCAACGCTGATTCTGTACTCGTTTTATCTGACTCCATTTAAAATAATAATTTAGAATTTGGGTTAAACCTGCGTGGAACTCAGAGTGGTTACACTCGACTCGTCCTTAATTACTAGTCCTCAATTATCAATATATGCTTGCCGGAATCAGCATTATTGCCGAAACTCAGTTCGGTGGCGAACGCAGAGGTTGGGGGTCTAGCCAACACAATACATGATATTCATTTATCATAGATAGTTGCGAGCCCCAGTCTGAGTACATTTAAAGGGCTCCTTAAGGCAAATTTGACAAGAACCGGCGTAAACGCCCATGGGTTCCTATATCAAATCACCAGAACCATGCACTACTCTGGGTATATTTAAAGGGCTCCTTAAGGCAAATTTGACAAGAACCGGCGTATGACGCCCATGGGTTCCTATATCAAATCACCAGAACCATACACCACCCGACCTTATCTGGACCGTCACTTGTCTGCCTAACCAACTTGAGTCCGCCACGTCTGTACCAGGCCGCTGATCAGTCGGTCCTGGGTCAGAATTGTCCCCCTGAATATTCAGTTATAATTTAAGCTAAAAAGGGTATAAGATGAATTAGAGTCATGGAAACCACGCAAGTTAAAAATAAACATAATTTAATAACAGGCAGGCAGGTCATTAACTTCAATTAAAACATTCAATTATACAAAACATAGATTTAAGAAAAGAAACATAAAGGAAATATCTTACCCAGCCTGTTCAACTACACACAGACATAGAATATGCACGGTGTGGGAAGTCGGTTACAATCTTCCCAGATAGGCTTGTCTCTCTCCTTTTTATGCCAAATCATGTGTTTGAACCAGGCGGCAGTGCCATAAATTAACCTGGACAGGATGGTCAATCTGGAATTTAGCCCCCACTGTTGGGGATGTTTGCGCAGCGAGAGGGGAAGCGGAGGTAATTACCAGAGAGGACATTTCACTGTTACAGTTTTTCCCTGAGTTCCTGAAACTATGCTTTATTAAACTCTATTTGGTATGAAATGTATTTCAGTCAATTCCTTGATTTTACCTGAATCCATACATACCAAACAGGTTAAGGTGATAGAATATTATGGTGCAGTTGTCATGAAAACATGGTAATTTATTAAATGACAAATAATCACTGGTTAAAACTGTGAGAGCAAACACGAACACATTCAATGCCTATAACTAAACACAGGATAACATGCTGTCAAGACAAATAAATATGAACAAGTTCACAAACAAAGTATATCACCAAGTGATTCCGTACGGTGTGACTATGGTACCAGGAGAACTGTTAAGCAGATTCTCCTCGAATATCCCTTTGGGATGTCCTTAAATGCAGTACAGCGCCGGTATGCACACTCCACAAGTCCCTTTGTTTGTCCAAATAAGGTCTGGCAGGAAGAGAAGTTTCACCACGCAGGGACCCCCCTCCAGGGAGAGAAACAGAGTCTACCTCCCCAATCTAGTGACAGTAATAAGACTCTTTGAACGACGGCGCGTGATCTTATGATCTTCTCTATCATATCTAGATATCCGGTGAGGTCCCGGTGATGGCCACTCTTGGTTCCAGATATTTATATGGACAAGCGCATCCCTGATAACCTATACAATCCTCCTTTCACATTCTTTATTTCTCCCCCTCCTATACTTTCACATACCACACATTTTAATTAGTATTATCCAGGTTCACCACATTTATCATATTATCCACAATTACTTTATATCTCCACAATTACCAATTTACATGCACATACATATGATTCAGTATACATATACAGCTTTGTTTCACCATACAGTCCAGAACCAAGGCTGTGAGCAGGCCTGAGTTCCCAGCGTCATTCGGATGCCGTTTCCTTCTGATGTCCAGTTGTGGGCTCAACCCTAGCTGTAGTTTACGAGGCCGTGAGAGATCAGAGGAAAAGGTTCTCAGGCCATCAAGTAAATTGTTTTATTGCACCCTCAAGGAAGTCCCCACCAGCTGCAAGGGTTTAGGACTGATAACACCTTTTTCAGTCTTACAGTTCCATCACCCCAGTTCTGTGGTCATGCTGCTAAATGTCCTTCTTTATCCTCAAACCCAAAATTATTAGAAGTTTTGAATTCAGCGTCGAAGCATTCCATGGTTATTTTGGAATACAGCCACCTTTTCCTAATTTGTCCATTGAAATGTTGCAGGTCAAACTGCAATAAAGTAGCAGGCACAGGGTGCAGCAGAAGGGGAAGGTTTAGAATAAAATAGGCTTTTAATAATGATGTTGCTTATACAAAGCTAATGGTTTTACGGTTTGGTAAGCTATAACAGTGACTGTGCAGTATCAGGGTAGGTGTGAAGGCAAGTTTAATGAAAAACGTCTAAAGGCGACCCTAATCTGATTATTCCATGCAATTTGCTTGGACTGCAGGTTTTCAAATTTAAAAGTCCCTGAAAAGTTTCCTAAAACAGAAAGCCGCTTTGCTTTCTCTCCCCTGCCTGCTTAAAAAAAGATCTGAAAAATAGCTTCAGATGTGATTAAATCATTTGGCCTTTTAGACCTTTCCCCTTGCAGAGAACACAGTAATCCTATAATGGAAGACTTCATTAGACTTCTTTGAAGATGATATTAGCATTGACAATACCATGTCTAATAAATAAATAAATAAATAATACTCTATAATAATAATAATGCTCTGTCCCTCTTGTTACT
>JAKUDI010000989.1:0-28710 GCA_022702515.1 Ilyophis sp. 1 JC-2022
ACCACAACCTCAAAGACAAACCAAGTCAAGCGCAAAGTGATTTAAAAGACAAAATGTTTAATAACACAAGCACTTAAGATATGGTCACTTAAGCAAGCTATTCTCTAAAAAAATAAATATGACAGTTCGACAATATTTACAGTTACACAGGATGCAAGCTCTCACTGGACAGCAAGTGTCCAAAATCAGCACGTTAAGATGGCAAAGGATCCCTTTAAGGGTTGTTTCTCCTGACTTTTCCCCCCATAGAGTTCTATAGGAAAATGAGTCAGGAGAAATAACCCTTGCAGTGATCCATCCACATATACTCCATATCTGGCAACAGAGTGATGGTTTGGGGCTTGTTCGATAGCTCAGACCCTTGATGACTTACAGCCATTTAGCCAGCCATGTGTTCCATACTGTACCAGTGTAATTTACAGCTGAATCTAGTCTCACCCCCCAATTCCCATAGAGATCAGTTCAAATGCAGAGAGGTTATAGTATCGCTTGTAACAGTACCTGAAAATAAGATATCGAGAGTCTTTTGATGTTGATTGGTCACAGACTTCAGGAAGTAACAGCATGCAAATGATATGCGACCAAATATTAAATATGATACTTAAAAAATATGTTAAAGCAACATATTCTAATTTTCTGAGACACTGAATTTTGGGTTTCATTAGCTGTAAGCCATAATCATCAAAATTACAAAAAATAAAGGCTTGAAATATTTCACTCTATGTGTAATGAATCTATATAATATATGAGTTTCACTTTCTGAAATGAGTGACAAAAAATATTGAACTTTTTCACAATATTCTAATTCTAATGCCTCAAAAGCATGTCAAAATCCCAAGCGTGAGAAAAACAGAATCGTAAAAAATGAAATCGTACTCGTAAAAAATGAAATCGTAAACATGAGTGAGAAAAAACAATTTAAATTTTATTTTTTACATTTGTGAACATAACTTTTTCGTTTACAATTCAGAAAAATGCGTGTGATTAAAAATTTTTTGATCACGAGAAACATTTCCACATCTACGTTTTATTTTTATTTTTTTACGCCTACGATTTTGTTTTTACGCGGACAATACTTTTGGCATCAATTTGACTCCATAGAGGAGATGCAAACATACACAGCAGCCCAAAGCCAAAACGAAATGCAAAGCAGGGAAAACAGAAAAGGGAGGAACGTAACAATTAAAAATATATATAACTAGCTAGCTAGGTAAATCATAAAACCACTTACCTCATTAACGTTACACTTACGTCAGAGCCGCTAGCTTGAAGTCTTTTTTGGCTTGAAGTCTTTTTTCCCGGCAACACTAAGCAAAATGCGAGTTTGACAGTTCCGAAAGCTTCTACTTTTCCTGGGAAGCCCGGATGCTTCACCTTTGGCCTAGTTAACATAAAATCGGAATTTCAATCTGAATCAGAGATTTGAATTTATGGATCAGAAATTTTTTTAATCTGAATTTCAGAAATTTTTATCTGAAAAATTTGTGTTTATGGATCTAAATTTTCTAAAACTGAATTTAAATCTGAATTTCAGAAATTTGAATCCGAGAGATTTGTATTTATGGATCAGAATTTCTGAATTGTTGATATTTGAAAACAAATCTTTGTTTAAATGCAAATTTATGAAATACACCACAAAAAAATGTGACTTTATTAAATGTCACACGTATAGAGTTTTTGAGCGCCATAGACTTATGCCACGTTCTCACAGCGAGCAACTTGGTCGCTGGGTCGGTCAAGTCTACTAGGCTGGGGGCGGGGCAAGAGCTTCCCAATGTGTCATATTTGTGATGCATCCTATTTTTTATAGTTATGTCATGACACTGATAATTATGTGTTCTCACTAGCTAGCAATAGGTTATATCTATCTTCGTCGCGAGCAAGCGATCTTTATCTATCTATCTAGATACATAGATAGATAGATTTATGTATAAAACTCAACATCTGGGCTCAATGTGATATTAGTAGAACAAGCCACATACAGTGCCATACACTATTATTAGCACCCCTGATAAAAATGAGTAAAAAGGGTTATAAAAAATTCACCGTTTGGTGAATTAGCGTAATCTCACACTGAAAAAATAAGAAAAATCCAACCTTTAATTGAGGTAAATTTATTTTGAGAAAAATAAGACCTCATCAAGAAATAATTATTTTTAACAAAACCACATCAAAAGACTCTTGATATCTTATTTTCTGGTACTCTTACAAGCGATACTCTAACGTCTCTGCATTTGAATGGATCTCTATGGGAATTGGGGGGTGGGACTAGATTTAGCTGTACATTATGCTGGAACAGTATGGAATACATGGTTGGTTAAATGGCTGTAAGTCATCAAGGGTCTGAGGTATCAAACAAGTCTCAAACCATCACTCTGCTGCCAGATATACAGTAGATATGGATGGATAGCTGTAAGGGTTGTTTCTCCTGACAAATGTCCTATTGAACTCTATGGAAAAATAAGTCAGGAGAAGAAACCGTTCAAGTTATTCATCCATATCTACTGTATTTCTGGCAGCAGAGTGATGGTTTAAGGCTTGTTTGATACATCAGACCCTTGATTACATTTAGCCATTTAGCCAACCATGTGATCCATACTGTTCCAGTGTAATTTACAGCTGAATCTAGTCCCACCCCCCAATTCCCATAGAGATCCATTAAAATGCAGAGACGTTATAGTATCGCTTGGAACAGTACCAGAAAATAAGATATCAAGAGTTTTTTGATGTTGTTGGGTCACAGACATCATGATTTTGATAAAAAATTATAATTTCTTGATGAGGGATTTTTTTTTCTCATAATGAATTCACTTCAATTAAAGCTTGGATTTTTCTCATCTTTTCAGTGTGAGATTATGCAAATTCACCAAATAGTGAATTTTTTATAACCCTTTTTACTCATCTTTACCAGGGGTGCCAATAATAGTGGAGGGCTCTGTACATCAAAGTGACGTATACCTCTACCCCTTCCTCATTTTTGAAAAACTACAGTGGGCGGGTAAGTCATGCTGATGGAGGCGTGACCGAACTCACAGAGAGGGAGAGAGAGACTGTGTCCGAATCAGAACCCTATCTAACTGGGTCCTGTGTAGCCTACTGTGTACTAGCATACTGTATCGCTACTTCTCACAGTTGCACACTTACCAGCTTTTTAAAAAGGTATACTCAACTGGCATACTCAATAGTAGATAAGTGCGCTGATTCGGACATGGCCAGAGAGGCGGGGAACCTGTTGTTACAACTGGTAATCTTAGCTAAGTTACCAATTATTCCAGTGCAATGGCTTCCAACGATTTTGTGGAGCATACACTGGATGACAACACCTTCAGAGAAATTTTGCTTAAATCAGAGGTGGAAGGCTACCGTTTTGGGCCCAAATACACAGCTGAGGAGATCAGCCAAAGGCGTGAGGTGCTAGCCGAATCTGCTGCTAAGTTACGCGCAGCCGACCCGGGAGTGCCTCAGCTAAACAACGACTGGTGGTGGACTGGGAGGAGAAATTAGTCATGAGTAAGTGCCACAGACCTCTGGCTAGGCTCGCTAATATGTTTCCACTATACCAAAAGTAGATAAATGAAGGGCTGTTTTCCTAAATAAAACTTAATGAATGTCTGTATTTCCCCCGTTTTTTTCTGGAGACTTCAGCTAATAATGGTGCTAGAAATGTAACATTAGTGGCTAGCTTGCCAGCGAGTGACATTAGCCTCTCTCAAAGAACGGCTTCTAGGCAGGATTAGTAGTAACACCCAGCCCCAGTTTGTATTCCGTAGGAGTGGCAACCTGCAACTGGCATTGTCTGACACCCGCCCATAAACTGTAAGCCCCTGGCCATTGTAGTCCACAGAAAAACAGGTACCTGCAGTCGTAGTTTCTCAATTCAGTAAGGGCTTTGGAAACAGCAAGAAGCGTAGTCAGTAACTCTCAGCACTTTTCTGGTGAATATAATTGCATAGGTAGAATGGGAACAGACCAAGAATTGCCATATAAACAAAAATATAGTTATTAAGTCAATGCAGGCCAACCAACCCAACTACAATTGCAATCCCAGAATTTTAACAAACTGTTAATTTATCTTAATTAGGTTTTTATCATGTTTAGAGGGATTATTTACCCTCTTAAACCACATTGTCAGAAATAGCTATGCATGCCATGAAGAATAAACGTCCCATGTTAATTTTGTGCTTATATTGCAAACAATTACAAAATTTGTTTTAACTGATCAAATTAAAGACTGAGGTGAATAAATTGGTTCCTAATTAGATTGTTGAACACATGTGGTTTAAGTTCCTTCATAATTTATTCTTTAAACTTATTAACACAATGCAGATTTGGCTCTGTATCATTTGCTTTTTCTTTGAATTCTTCATTATTTAACAAATGGTTAGTTTTAGTGTCCATGTTTCCTGTTGAAATTTTAGGATTGCAACTGTGGTTGGAACGAAAACCAGCATACACGGGCGGTCCCCACGATCGAGTTTGAGAACCACTGATCTAATGCATGAAGACAATGAGATGATGCATGCATGTATATAACATCACCAGAGTCAAGCACAGACAAAGAAAGTTGCAGCAACCAGTCTCCTTTTAACCTCAAAAGAAAATAAAAACTTATTTCTAAAATAAAAACCCAATTTCAGTTTCAGTTTTTTCCACAAGTTGATGGATGTGAGGCTTAAGAGAGAGAATCATCCCAGATTCCCAGATATTTGTACACAGATACCAGCTCAATCTTATTGCCCTGGAGCAAGGATTACTGGAACAGGATTACACACGAAGGAGCTAGACTGAGAGACGTACACAGGCCGAGTTACAAACACAACTAGGAACGCGAGAGTACGAACTGGCGACGAGACATCAAACAAAGAGGGAATATATGGTGAAGTCAATGATTCAATGAGAGTGCAGCGTGAGAATGTATGCGAGAGTGATTGAACGGTAATTGGCAGCATGTGGAATGCAAGCTGGAAATGTGGGTGATAGGCTGAAGGATACTGAGGGTAACAAGAACGGAAACCACGCCCAACCTGCACAAACACAGAAGATGAGACATGAAAGAACTGACAAGGGACATGAGGAAGGGGGGAAAACACGGAGAACAAAGGGGAAGGTGAACTGGAAGGGCGGAGGTGGACGTAACAGTACCCACCCCACCCCCCCACCCCACCCACCCCCCCCCCTCAAGGAGCGCCTCCAGGCGCACCAGCGGGCCGGAACTTCTGTGGGTATCCGGCGTGGAAGTCCCAGATGAGGGAGAGGTACAGAATGAGTCTGCAGGAAACCCAGCTGCGCTCTTCTGGGCCGTAGCCCTCCCAGTCCACCAAGTACTGGTGACCACGACCCTTGCTGCGGATGTCCAGCAAGCGGTCGACGGTGTATGTGGGAGCGTCCTGGATGATGCGGGGAGGTGGGAGGGTATTGGAGGGAGGGCTGAGTGGGCTGGAGGTGACGGGCTTAATGAGGCTGACGTGGAAGACGGGGTGGATCTTGAGGGCTGGGGGAAGGAGCAGCTTGACAAAGGAGGGGTTGAGGACTGTGAGAATGGGGTAGGGACCAATGAAACGGGGCTGGAGCTTATGGGAGGTAGCTTGGAGAGGGATCGAGGAGGTGGACAACCAGACCTGTTGACCTGCGGTGTAACGTGGGGCTGCGGTCTGATGAAGGTTCGCCAGGCGTTAGTTGCGGGAAGAGGTACGGAGGAGGGTGGTGTGCGTCGCGTGCCAGATTTTGCGACAACGGCGGAGGTGAGCCCGGACCGAAGGGACGGCAACCTTCTTTTCCTGGACCGGGAACAGGGTGGTTGGTACCCTAAGGAGCTCTCGAAAGGGGACATCTGAGCAGCCGAGCTCTTCAATTAATTGTGGGCGTACTCTACCCAGGGGAGGAACTTGCTCCACAGGGCAGCTCCCAGGTCCTGGTTGGCGCGCTCCGTCTGGCCATTCGTCTGGGGGTGGTACCCGGAGGACAGACTGGCGAAGGACCCCCAGGGCCCGGCAGAAGGCTCTCCAGAGTGCAGAGGAGAACGGGGGCCCATAGTCCGAGATGATGCCGGAGGGGATCCCGTGCAACCTCACCACATGCTGCACCAGGAGCTCCACGGTCTTGGAAGCAGAGGGGAGCTTGGAAAGGGGATGAAGTGGACCGCTTTGGAAAAATGGTCGACGACCTTAAGGATGGTCGTGTTGCCCTCAGTGGGGGGAAGGCCGGTGACGAAGTCCACCCCAATGTGGCTCCAAGGACGGCCCGGGACGGAAAGGGGGCGAAGGAGACCAGCGGAGGGCTGGTGGGAGGCCTTACTCCTGGCGCAGACTGGACAGGTAAGGACAAACACACAGGTATTCCCCCTCAGCGTGGTCCACCAGAAGCTCCTCCTCACCAGGGTGATGGTCCGGTTAAATCCAAGGTGGTAGGACAAGCTGGAGGCGTGGGCCCACTGAAGGACCTGGAAGCGGATAGAGTCGGGGACAAATAAACAGGAGTTGGGGTTAGATCGAGGATCCAGGTGTATTACCTGGGCGGCCTTCACCGTCCTCTCGGTTTCCCACGAGACCGCAAAAACAACTAGGAACACGAGAGTACGAACTGGCAACGAGACAAACAAAGAGGGACTATATGGTGAAGTCAATGATTCAATGAGTGAGTGCAGCGTGAGAATGTACGCGAGAGTGATTGAACGGTAATTGACAGCGTGTGGAATGCAAGCGGGAAATGCGGGTGATAGGCTGAAGGATAATGAGGGTAACGAGAAGGGAAACCACGCCCAACCTCCACAAACACGAAAGACAAACACGAAACATGAAATAACTGACAAGGGACATGAGGAAGGGGGGAAAACACAGAGAACAAAAGGGAAGGTGAACTGGAAGGGCGGAGGCGGACGTAACACTAGCGTTATGAAGGGGTGTGTATTTCTCAAACGGATTGTCCAAGACAATAAATGACGACTGAATCTTGAAAGGGATTTATCTATGCATAAACCAATGGTAGGATTGTACATTTATTTCATATTTAGTAGCAGATAGTAGAATGACATGGTATAATAATTACACAAGAATTTCACTTGTTTCTTTTTCTGTTGATTGAACAGGGCTTTTCACGGCTGTATTGGCATACGTTTCTGGAAATTGTTGGCTTTATCTTGTTGCCATGATGGAATACAAATTTTTGGTGGTGAAAGAATATTTTTATGAACTCATAGATGGATGCTATTGTCCACTGTGTCACGCATGGGTAGGTATAGTTGCAGGTGAGACTGGGTGTGGGGTTTCTTGTTAAATGGACTAGTTACGTGACAATAGTGGGACGTACAAACTCCATATTCAGTATAGTCATTAATCGTATACTAATAAAGATAGAACATGGAGTTTGTTTTTTCCACTTACAGTTTGGTTGCACAAGCAATGAATGTCTCAGTTGAGCAATCTCATGGCGCCGGCGCCATGGCCACATGGTGTCTGTAAGAAGGAGTTAATTATTCAGACTATTTTAACGTTCTTATTGGTAGTTCAGATGTTGTTATCATGCGGAGAATAATTCTTTGTGGGAATGGAGCATTTTTGATGATGAAATTGGCAGTAAAAATAAGAACAAGAACTAGAAGAAGAAAAATGAGAAAAATTGCAATTACCCAACTTTGGGGCTTTATTGTGCAGATGTGTGAAGTTGTATCTGAGTTTTGTGTGGTTACATGATGTCAGAATGCAAAGAAGTTAATGGGCCTCATTCATCAATCACTCTATGAACAAATTTGTTCTTAAGACTTTCTTTAAAATGTTTTTACAAATATTTTGGGATTAACTGATGTTTGCGTTCTGAGTTTCATTGGTGGAAATGCCAGAATGTTCATAAAAAACATTTTAAAGAAAGTCTTTCGAACAAACTTTTGTTTGTAGAATGGTCGGTGAATGAGGCCCAATGTTTTTAAGGGCTGAGAGTCTGTGGTCAATGTGGTTATTTCTGTAGGAAACTCTGAAAAGTGGTAAACTATCTGTGCTGTTGGTATGGGGCATGCCACGCCAAGCCATGCCTTCCCAATATTTGTGACCTGAATTGTGTATGTCAACAACCATCTGTCTCTTCTGAGTTGACAGCTCTGGTTTTCCCGATTGGTGATGGATCACAAAGGGATTTTACCTGATTGTGTGCAAACTCATATTTATACCCCAGTAAAACAGGATCAATTGCAATTTCTTCACAGATGCCATTTTGGTTGTGCCAAACTAGGGTTTAAATGAAAACCTACAGGAAGGTAGATCTTCAGGAAAAGGGTTGGGCAGACCCGCCTTTGGGTCACCCGAGGAAGGAGGGTTTTATTATTTTTTATTTGGCGTGGTATTAAGAAATAAAATTCCATTTCAGATTTTCTGATGCAAGTCTCTATATTGTTGATTGTTCACACAGTTCAGCTGTTTCCCTTTACCTCTTCCACAGAATGATACCTTTGCTGATTTTGAGTCGATGACGGACCGGCTCTTGGATGAAATAGTGCAGTACATCCAGATCTATAATCTCACCATCTCTAAGATAAGGCAAGTATCAGTCCTTGACTTCTGAGTTTGTTAAGCTTGAAGTGATACACCTCTGAGCCCCTCCTTTCTCTCTGGGTCTGATTTATAAGTGACCACTTACATTTTTGCCAGCAAATCAAGAGGCAGTCAGGGCTGATTATATTGGCTACTGAACTGCAGCGGTGGTACTGTTGGCTTTCTTTAAATAATGCTGAATTAATTATTTTATTTTTTATTTGATTCCAAGCCTTGTTGCCTTAATCTTGTGAATCTAAAAGAGACTATGTATTCTTTTCTGGAGCTCCATGTCGTTCAAATACACAATTGATCACATCTGACTGACTGACTGACTCGGCTCGGTTTTCTTGCTATCTCTCTGCACCATCAACTCAAAGATGAAAAAATCACTTTATTTGGTATTTGATGGATGATTGTGAAATTCTTCCTACAGCTTCGTGGGTCATTCCCTGGGGAATTTAATAATCCGGTCTGTGCTGACAAGGCCCAGGTTCAAGTACTACCTGAACAAGTTATACACCTTCCTGTCCTTGTCAGGGCCACACCTGGGAACCCTATATAACAGCTCTGCCTTGGTCAATACAGGTGAGCCATGCATGACATACCTTTTGTTTGGATTGTATGAAACTCACAACGGCGGCACAGTCTGTTGGCAACATCCTGGTATGTTTCTAGTGAGACGTGTGACTGTTGGCTTGTGCCAGCGATGTGGTTTGTACGCAGAGCACCTCATTGCGTAAGAACAATGAAAGATGTCCTTTCTTGATTTTTGCTTAGCCTCATGTTTTCTTAATAAATAAACATGTTAATTTGTGGAGTTTTTAAATTTACATTATGGCATAATAAACCAATTACGAGAACATTATGCAGGATTTCTCAGACAATTATTTTTGGTTTTAATAAGCTGGTGTGTGAGAACACATTTGTCTCCTACAATATTAATAACGAAAAACTACATTTTTAAGTGAGAGGTTTGGCTTTACCAAAAGCCGCGAATGACAGAAAATTAAAATGAACACCACCAAGCCAAACTTCAGCTCTCTGCACTATCAGGGATTTTCAGTAAGAGCCAAATTCATACTCTTAGAGAATGTGCTGACACCCATGATAGTGACAAAAAAGCTGCACAAAAAAGACTTTTTATTTCCCTACTGCAGTTTTATATAGGCCTCATACCAATATTGATAGCTAACATTTGATAATATTGGTAGATAGCTTTTGAAAGATGGATCTAAATCTTTCAGTCTGTTTACATTTCAAATCCTTTTAAAAAGTATTCTAAAGCTATATGGATAGACATATAATTGTAATTGCATTAGGCTACTGTCACCTATTGTTTTTATTTTTACCCTTTGAACTCCACTATGTATGACATATCAGGACAATTAGGCCTATGTGTTATGCTGTGAATCTTATCTCTGTATGCCAACAGTGTATGGTTTAATATATTTCATACTATTTAGGTGTACATGAGTGATTTTCATGGCTGGTGGTATAAGCCTAGGCCACGTGTCCAGTATAAGCTACTCCTTGTATAGATGATACTGATCTGCAATTTCAGAGTAGAATCTATGATGGTATAAGTCACAATAAAAAACCTGTATTTATGCACTCCAGCAGGAGATGATATTTAGTGTTCAAGTGTGTACACAGTCTTCTGTAAAATAATCAGCTTCACGTACCAGCTTGTGCTGCCCTGAACCTCTTTGTGCAGATGCAAAATTGGGTCAATCGCCTGTTTTGCACTGTTCTGTTTAAAGCCTTATAACCCCAGATGTGCCCATCACACACACATGTGTAATGGCTTAAATTGAAGAAGACCCCTGTGCCATTTAATGTCATTGCTTAAAATTATTTGTTTACATAATATTTATATACATTATGGGCTGTAAATGCACAAAATACTTGCAGAAAATGTAAAAGAGAAGTTGTCATTCTTACTTTACAGTGCACGTCTAAAAGGCAAAGATATAAAACAGGTCATACTTTACTTTTCCTGGTCCACACACCTCTTGACCACATGCGTAAAACGTTTTTGGGGGATATGTAAAACTACTCAGGTTCTACAAGGTAATTTGTAAAGAGTGTATCCTGGCATCCCTTAGTGTCTCCAAATGTATCCAAAATGGATAAAATGTGCATTACAGTAAATCAGGAGGTAGTCAGTTTCTATCAACACATAAAGTATTCGGACTTACAGAAAACATGTTTGCATTCAGTGCATGAAGGAATTTCCATCTTTGTCAAAAGAATGGGGTGGTGAGATACAGTGGTGTTCAAAAAAATAGCAGTATAACATCAGTAACCTTATGAACCACTGTTATTAGTAGTAGTAATATTTCTGCATGGCAAATAATTTACTTGTAGATGTAGTAGTGTAATAGAAAAACAACAGACCCAACTGTCATGACATGCACGCTGCTTGTTCTGAGTAATTGACTCATTCATTGAAAGGGGCGTGTTCAAAATAATAGCAGTGTGGAGTTTAATTAGAGAATTCATTCATTCTGTGAAAAAACAGGTGTCATTAATTGTCCTTTATTAAGGAAGAAGGGAAGCAAATGTTTCACACATTGTTATAAAATATATTTCCTTCTGAATTACTAAGTAAAATGGGCCGTTCCAAACATTGTTCGGAGGAACAACGTAATTTGATTAAAAAGTTGATTGGAGAGGGGAAAACGTATAAAGAAGTGCAGCAAATTATAGGATGCTCAGCTAAAAAGATCTCAAATGCTTTCAAATGGCAACAAAAACCCAAAACACGCAGAAGAAAACGAGCAAGTACTGTTAAAACGGATCGAAGAATAGTCAGAATGGCAAAGATTCAGCCAATCATCACCTCCAGAACGATCAAAGATGATCTAAAATGACCCGTAAGTGCTGTTCCAGTCAGAAGACGTTTGATCGAAGCTAAGCTATCAGCAAGAAGCCCCCGTAAAGCACTATTGTTGAAAAAACGGCATGTGCAGAATCGCTTAAAATTTGCCAAGGAACACATCGATTGGCCCAAAGAGAAATGGCGTAACAATCTGTGGACTGATGAGAGTCAAATTGTTCTTTTCGGGTCTAGTGGTAGTCGACAGTATGTCAGACGACCCCCGGGTACTGAATTCAAGCCACAGTACACTGAAGACAGTGAAGCATGGTGGCGCAAAAATCATGGTATGGGGACACTACGGTGTTGGCTCTATTTATCGTATACCAGGGATCATGGATCAGTTTGAATACATCAAAATACTTGAAGAGATTATGTTGCCGTATGCCGAAGAAGAAATGCCCCTGAAATGGGCGTTTCAACAAGACAATGACCCCAAACACACGAGTAAGCGAGCAACATCTTGGTTCCAGACAAAAAGGATTGAGGTAATGGAGTGGCCAGCTCAATCCCCCAACCTCA
Source organism: Ilyophis sp. 1 JC-2022 (assembly GCA_022702515.1). Taxonomy (NCBI): domain Eukaryota; kingdom Metazoa; phylum Chordata; class Actinopteri; order Anguilliformes; family Synaphobranchidae; genus Ilyophis; species Ilyophis sp. 1 JC-2022. The sequence goes on from JAKUDI010000989.1 coordinate 11,923, forward strand.
ACCCCATTGAAAACTTGTGGTGTGACATTAAAAATGCAGTTTCTGAAGCAAAACCCAAAAATTTTGGTTATGCAACTAAATATTAGTTCAGTAATTTAGATTTAAAGTTAAATCTTGAAAAATTTCTTCAGTTTATACAGTAAGTGTTTGAGTTTGAAGAAAGAAATGTCGACACTGCAATTTTTTTGAACAGATTAATATTAATTTTTTTTGCTTCCTGTAAAAGAATAACGCAGACTTAATCAAATTTGTTAATGCTTTGATTTGGAATTTAATGTTTCCACTACATTCAAAATATGGAACTAAAAGCTATTAAAAAATATTCGAACTTTATTCACTTTTTTTAACGCACTGCTATTTATTTGAACACCACTGTACATAGGGGTCCAGAAACCTATCCAACCCTATCCAAAAATGAATACAATGCTTTGTTTGTCCATATTATGGCCCATTGATGCTGGTGTGCTCTAAATACTAATGCTAAAATACATGATATGACTTATCCTACCATTCAGCCACAACAAATGAGATAGTAAAATAAGAACAACATAATGTACTATGTTGCAAATCAAAAATAAATATGGTAGGTCTTTCAAAATAATAATAATAATGAATGAATCAATCAATCAATCAATCAATCAATCAATCCATCCAATATTTTACATGTGACTACAATTTACCCTGGTCACATATAAACTTGTTACTTTAGTCTTATAAATATTACAAAATATATTGGACGATATAAATGTCAATTAAAATCACGTTTGTGTGAAGGATTTACAAGTGCATCTTTTGAATGCGATCATTTACGTACGGCCATTTTGGAGCATGGACACAACAAGGATTAAATATTAAAAACGGGTCAACCGAGGCAAAAAATAACCTCAGATTCGTGCAGGGGACATCTTAATCTTCATAACCAAAAGTAAGGTTACGACCGGAGCTTTTTATAGCAAAAGAAAGTTATGTGGTAACAAACAAATACCACTCGGTTTTTTTTTCTGTGGAGTGAGTAGGTATGTTGACAGTTTTACTTGTATGTATTCAGGATCTTGAAAGGTGTTTCTTGCTGCTGTGATAGTAAACGATTTTTTGGTGAAAAAATAAAAACTTTAATTAACTCTCAAATATGTTTAAATGTCTGCTATCTTACATGTGGTCGGGTCCATTGTAGATAACAGCAGCATAGCATGCTACTTTCATGAATTACAACCTAATGGTGGCAGATAGAAACGTGATATTTTGCACGCTGATAGGATATTAAATACTGATTATGATGATATGCGGGTTATGGTGATAAAATCCATATTCTCGTAGAACTAGCAACGTATTTGTGATGTTTTTAAAATTTAGACGCAGGCATCGATACCACTAGGGGTCAGCACAAACAAGTTAATGTACGAATGTGCATCATAGATCCATAGCATATATCTAAACCTACTCTAGTGGGACTTCTATAGCCCAATTCTGCAGTCATAGGTCACTTACCATTTTGAAGAGTATGCATTAGGCTCTTTGAGAGAAGGTTTGAACCAATCTGCCCAGTGATGAGTACATGTTGTTTGAAATACAGGAGACCAACAACTACAGAACTGTATAGCAGTCAGATATAACAAAACAAAAACAGAGTCCTGGAAACTTTGTTGCATGTCTCTCCCTCTCTCGCTCCCATTCTTCCTCTCTCTGTACACTGTGGTGTCCAATAAAGCTGAAAAGTCCTAAAAAATATAACTTAAATAAATAAAAAATCAGGAGTGCAGAGGGCTTACAATGTAGTCACAGATACATAAGACACACATCAACCAGGCAGACAAGGATCTGCATGTGCCATTACATCTATGCTGCTATGACAGAAGGGATGTATATGACTATTTTGGTGATGAAGTGCACAATATTGCTGTATGCATGTGAATGACTTGAATGGATTAGGTGGAGTGATTTTGTGCTTCATGATTGATTCCCCACCAGGCATTAATCACAGAAATGATACATGGGGCTCTATCTTACACTCTGCGCTAAGCAGCGGTAACCCAAGTCTGCTCATTTCAGTGCACCATCCAGTGCCCATGTTGTTTAAATAGCAAGTAAACTTGCACCCAACTGGGCGGGATGGTGTTAAAATTTTATGTGTTCAGGCTAGCAGAATCCATTTTCTTGGAAATTCCCCCTTGTGTATTCCTTGGTGGGAAAAGATAATAATTGCTTGTATGTATCGTCTTCCTGACTCGGACATTGTAATTTTTAATGATCTGATAACGGTTACTTTAGATAGAATTAACAAAGAGGAAAAGTTTTGTTTTCTGCTGGGTGATTTTAACATAAACCTTTTCAAAAGTGAACACCATTTTCAAACAGCGGATTTTCTGAACACTATGTATTCCAATTACCTTTATCCCCTCATTAGTAAACCCACCAGAGTTACAGTACTTTCTCATCTGCTACTCTCATTGATAACATTTTTACCAACTCACTGGGCAATATGGCTAAATCTGGTATATTATACACTGATCTTTCAGATAATTTTCCTGTATTCTACATCTCTGTAGCTTCAGAAGTCACAGGAGAAGATAAGATAAGAGCCACAAAATATAGAGTATACAATAACCATAATACAAATTGTTTCAGTATGCTGATTGATGACATTTCATGGGAAAACATGTATAATCATTGTGACCCAGAGCTAGCATAAAAGACTTTCATATCATTATTCGATTCTGTATTTCATCGATGTTTCCCTCTAGTTAGCTCACATAAAAAAGTAATTAATGGTTTTCAGAAACATTGGTTCACCCCAGGTATCCAGAAATCAGCCACAAAAAAGAAGAAACTGTATAGGAAATACCTTTCCAATCTTTCCCCCTTAAACATAGCCAATTATAAGACCTATAGAAATAAACACATCTACTTAGAATAGCTAAAAATAAATACTTTACAAATAAACTCAATGAATCTACAAATAATATCAAAACCACATGGAAAATCATCAATCAGCTCCTGAACAGAAATAAAAATAAATACTCGACTGTTCTCCCTTCTGAATTCTCTGATGAAAACAGAACCTTAAACGATCGTCATACTATATCATGTGAATTCAATGACTTCTTTGTAAATGTTGGCGCATCTCTCTCAGAAAAGATAGATTTCACAGATGGCTCTCCGCTAGACTATCTGAAGCATCACTATCCTCCACTTCTGAGATTTGATCTTCCGAATTAAAAATAAGTTATGGCTATTATTGGTAGTTTGAAGAACTCAGCTGCAGGTCATGATGAGGTCACTGCAACACTAGTTAAAAATGTGTCTACTTTAATTATTACACCAGTAACTTAGAGCCTTTCCAAATTTTTAGAGACAGGTGTTATACCAAGTGACTGGAAAGTGGCTTAGGTCATTCCCCTCTTTAAAACCGGGGACCCTGGAGCCTTTAATAATTATCGGCCTATCTCTGTTCTCCCATGCTTTTCAAAAATACTCAAACGATTAATTTTCAATAGAATTCTCAAACATCTAAATACTCATAATATTTTTTATGAACATCAATATGGTTTCAGGAAAGACTACTCTACAGATATGGCTTTATTACATATTGTTGATCAAGTTCAACAAAACACAAACTGCACTAAACACAAATAAATATGCTCTTTGAAATGGGTTTGTTAATTGTTCGGAGATTCAAACGCGAAGGTGGGAGGAATCTGAACAAGTCAGCTCACAAGACATGAGGACCAATAATTAAGGGAGAGAAATGAAGGTGAAACAGCCAAAACGAAAATAAACCCACAAAAACGGGCGAACTAGAAAACTAGTAAATAACAACTAAATCTACTGAACACAAGTAATGACACAAGAACGGGAAACTTAGTAAACAAAAGAACACCCTCGGCTGCCTTAGCTCAGAGCCGGAGAAGTGTAAAACCAAAACTAAAGTAAAAAGAAAAAACTGTCTCCGAGAGAACAGCGAAGTGCTAAATAGATAGCGCAGAACGCTACCAGGAGGAAAAACAAATCCTATACCCGATTAAGTAGCTAACTAGCAAGTCCCCCCTGAACATAAACAATGTTTAATATCAGGAGGACGCTAGTAACCTGGCTATACCTGGCTCGAATGCAATGTTGTAAGACAATCAAGCACCGGAAAAGCGGAAGTGAGAAACTTAAGTACCCTGCAGGTAGAAGCACAGGTGAAAACAATAATAAGGACGGCAAACCACGAAACGGAACGTGGAAAAAATCTGATTGATTCACAAACAGGAAAGCAGGACGAGAGCCGCAAAATAAAAGAAAACAAAACAGCCACGAACCACTACACTCTTGGAATATTTCTAGACCAATCCAAAGCATTTGATACTGTGAAATTTTCTCATTATGGTTTTTTCGGAGTTGCCCAAAAGCACCAAAATTACATTCTCAACAGAGAACAATTTGTATGTGTTAATAGATGTTACTCAAGCAAAGCAAAAATTACCCGTGGTCTTCCACAAGGTTCGATTCTTGGGCCCTTATTATTTCTGATTTACAGTCAAGCCGGAAAGTCTGCACACCCCTTTCACCTTCTCCACATTTTATTACAGACTTATACTACAATAGATTGAGTTAATTTTTTTGCCTCAAACATCTACACACAATAGCCAATAATGACGAAGTGAAAACAGGTTTTTAGAAAATATTCAATTTTATTTTACTGACAAAAATAGGTTATTTAGGGGTTACATATCTGTACACACCCTTAGCCTAATACTTAGTTGCTGCATCTTCGGCAGCGATTACAGCTTCAAGGCATCTTGGGAAAGAAGCTACGAGCTTGGCACACTTGTTTCTGGACATTTTTGCCCGTTCCTCTAGGCATATCCTTGCAAGCTCCGTCAGGTTGGATGGGGAGCGTCGGTACACAGCCATTTTCAGCTCTTTCCACAGATGTTCAATTGGATTCAGGTCTGGGCTCTGGCTGGGCCACTCAAGGACATGCACAGACTTTTTCCGAAGCCACTTCTTTGTTCTCTTGGCTGTGTGCTTCGGGTCGTTGTCATGTTGGAAGGTAAACTTTCGCCCCAGTCTGAGGTCCAGAGCGTTCTGGAGCAGGTTTTCTTCAAGGATCTCGGTGTACTTAGCTGCATTCATCTTTCCCTCTATCAGGACTAGTCGCCCCATTCCCGCTGCTGAAAAACATCCCCACATCATGATGCTGCCACCGCCATGCTTCACTGTAGGGATGGTATTAGACAGGTGATGAGCGGTGCCTGGTTTCCTCCAGACGTGACACTTGGTATTCAGGCCAAAAAGTTCAATTTGGGTTTCATCAGACCAGAGAATCTTGATTCTCATGGTTTGAGAGTCCTCTAGGTGCCTTTTGGCAAACTCCAAGCGGGCTGTGATGTGCCTTTTACTAAGGAGGGGCTTCCGTCTGGCCAGTCTAAGGCCTGATTGGTGGAGTGCTGCCTGGATGGTTGATCTTCTGAAAGGTTCTCCCATCTCCACAAGGATACGCTGAAGCTCTGTCAGAGTGACCCTCGGGTTTCTGCTCACCTCCCTGGCCAAGGCCCGTCTTCCCCGATTGCTCAGTTTGGCCGGGCGGCCAGGTCTAGGAAGATTCTTGGTGGTTCCAAACTTCTTCCATTTATGAATGATGGTGGCCACTGTGCTCTTTGGGACCTGTAAAGCTGCAGAGATTTTTCCGTACCCTTCTCCAGATCTATGCCTTGACACAATCCTGTTTCTGAAGTCTGCAGATAATTCCTTTGACCCCATGGCTTGGAGTTTGCTCTGACATGCACTGTCAACTGTGGGACCTTATATAGGCAAGTATTGGCAATCCCCAATCATGTCCAATCAATTGAATTTATCACAGGTTGACTCCAATTAAGTTGTAGAAACATCTCAAGCAGTATCAGTGGAAACAAAATGCACCTCAGCTCACTTTTGGGTGTCATATCAAAGGGTGTGCACACTTGTGTACATATGATATTTTACATTTAGATTTTTAATAAATTAGCACAAATGTCTAAAAACCTGTTTTCACTTTGTCATTATTGGCTATTTTGTGAATTCTCCATTAGGTACAGAGGATCACAACTATGGAACAAATACTTACATATTGCAAGAGAATCCTCTTTTTTACACACACCCTCTATATTGTTTTTTTGTTTTTTTCCCCTCCCTGTTTGTGTTTTAACTTATACTGGACACTCAATTTGTCGGTGAAAACTCGATAAGCCGCTCTTGGCTTTTTAAAAAATCTCATCTGCACATTCTGCTATTTCTTGTACATTCAAAAAAAAATTTTTTTATCATTTATGTTCACTTTGTGCAAATAAATAAAACAAAAAACAAAACAAATTTTTTGGCGTATTGCTATTTTGAGGCAGCAGAAAGCATTTGCGCTAAAACCACCACAAACCTGGTCTTAACTCATGTCGCAGTTGTTTCAATGTTATTTTAATGGCGATGTTTCACCACTGACCTATTATCTCTCTATTCTTCAAGTGCTCCTTGGAGCTCATATTTTACAGTTGCCAAGTCGAAATGGCAGAAAATACGATATATTCACGTATGACAATACAACCAATCAGCGCAGCAGATTATCATATTGATGGTCACGCACACACAGCACACAGCCAGTAAAATATAGCCTACTTTAATATATCATAAATGGCTCTCATCATATGTTTCCTTTCCTCTTCTTTCTCATGCAGAAAGTGATAGCAGCTCTCCATGTATTTTTGTTATTTGTAAAGGATCAAAAGAAATGTACTTTCTAGACATCCATGTTTGCTGGTAATTCTGATTTCGGAGCATGTTAATGCGGCAACCTTGTAATTACGATTTGGCAACCGGGAAAAAGGAGCTTCCAAAGAGCACTTGAAGGCAGCAATAGCCTACAGAAATAGCCTAACTCATCTCTAAAATGCTGATATAACATTAATCACTTCAGGCAAGTAATACTTTTTTTAGGTTATTATTTTGACCCAAAAAAATCTATTCGCTATGACATTGCATGCGGTCCTATGCATTGACTTCGTCATCTTATTTTGCTTTTGAAAATACAAAGTGTAGGCCAGGCTAATGTGTATGTCGACACAAAAGGAAATCTTTCATTTTGACACGGTAGGTCTAGGCTATGTGAGAAATTTAATATTCAGTTCATTCATTCATTCATGTAGTATATTTAAAATGTCATAGCATAGCCTACGTCAAAAAATTCAGTTCATCCATTGCGTTTTCTTGTCTACGTGGTCGCGGTCGTTCTTACAGGTCAATTCTTCATTCTTTTGCCGTCGCAAAACTTGTTGATTACGTTCTCCAAATTGAGACAGTCTCAATTTTCAGCCCTCCTTGGGTTGATTATGCTTCAAAATAAGTTAGTTAGTTAGTGGTAGGCTATACTTGTTAACGCAGCTTTTGTTTTCTCCCGCTGTTCTTTTTGTTTAGGCTACATTTCTTATAAACCAAGTTTCTTTTTTAACTGGTCTGCTAACTGATGTCGGAAACGAACGGGCATGCATGTGCATTTGTGGAAGTCAAACAACGTAATTGCCTATGAATTATATTAATGAAAATATTTCCCCACGTTTTAAATATTGGCTATAGCCAATATTGGTTATGCCCACACTGTTGACAAAAATAAATTTTTGATTTTTATTTAATTTAAAATGTATGTGTTTGCCTCCAAGCGGCTGAGGGCCCGGCTGGCTCTTGACATTTTGCCTCCAGGGGGGGGGAAATGTGCCCTCCCTGCCCCCCGCTAGTTACACTAGTGGCTGTAACGGCCGAACGGAGTTATTCTGAAAGTTCTTACCTATTCCGGTGTTACGGTGAATTCAGTGTCCCCTGTTTCCCCCAGCACTGCGCATGTACTGAGAATTGTCGGGATTTTTTTTATTTATTTTTTTTTTTTTTTATAATTATAGCACTCACACCATTCACTTACACATTCATGCCTATGGGCAATTTAGAGTCTCGAATTAACCTAACTTGCATGTTTTTGGACTGTGGAGGAATCCCACGCTGACACGGGAGAACATGCAAACTCCACACAGAAAGGCCCTCGGCCGGGATTCGAACTCGGTACCTTCATGCTGTGAGGCAACAGTGCTAACCACTGCGCCACCGTGCCGCTAATTGTCGGGATTTTAATCAGGACCTGGACACAGTCATGGCGTCATAGCCAGCGAGCTAACGTTAACTAGCGGATTTAAGCTACCCCAGTTCATTTTAATTTCACCTGTTTACGTTGGCTACTTAACGAAGTTCGCGGAGCTTGTTAACTTACTCCAGTTGTTAGCTATTGTTTTGTCATTAATACTGTTCACTTTAATTTCACCTGTTAACGTTAGTGGTAGAGAATGGAGCTTACGTTAGCTACTTAACCAAGTAGCCAACGAGCTAACGTTAGCGGGTGGAGATTGCTACTCCGGTTGTTAGCTATTGTTTTGTCATTAGCTAGCTAATACTGTTTAATACGTGCTGACCCCAGACGTAGTAACGTTAAGCATCACAGTAAGTTTTATGTTTGTATCTCTGGCCAAAATCAATGTTGTAAAAAGGCTCTGTACATTGTGTCAATTTAACCATTCTCTACCACTAACGTTAACAGGTGAAATTAAAGTGAACAGTATTAACGACAAAACAATAGCTAACAACTGGAGTAAGTTAATAGTATGGAACCCATGGTTGGCTAAATGGCTGTAAGTCATCAAGGGTCTGAGGTATCTAACGAGCCTCAAACCATCACTCTGCTTCCAGATATGCAATAGATATGGATGGATCATATAAAGGGTTGTTTCTTCTGACTTATTTTTCCATAGAGTTCAATAGGAAAATGAGTCAGGAGAAACAACCCTTAAAGTGAGCCATCCATATCTACTGCATATCTGGCAGCAGAGTGATGGTTTGAGGTTCGTTTGATATCTCAGACGCACTTATATGTGAAAACATAAAGGAGCACACTCCATCAACATCCAGGTGATTAGCGATGCTACATTTGAGGTTACACATGTACTCAGAAATTATCCTGGATCAAGGTTCCTGCAATCTTCCGGGGGACAATGTTCTGTTTGGGGACAATGGCTATCCATTAAAAACTACAATGTGTGAATTGTCATTCAGTCGAAAACAAACACTGCAATAGACGGACATTTGGAGTGGTTAAAATGCGTTTTAGATGTCTGGGTAAGACAGGTGGAAACATTACAATACAGCCCTCTTCATCTACAGTCTGTAAGTAAATGGAATGGTTTTGATTGAAAAAAAGTTCAAAACTTTGTCCAGCGAATATTGCATTTATTGTTTTTTCAAATAGCCTATGGTCCCGGGATTCTGTGCATAGGTTTTTTCGATATGGTTCAAAAAACAGATTCAATTTAAATTTCACCATTGTAACGGAATTTTTAACCCTATTCTTCGTTCTTCATCATTTTTTAATTACAGTGACCAGCTTTCCATACTTTCTGCAATTAAAACCCCGCTGATTTCACCTGTTCCATAACTGAACAGAACAATTTGAAAGAGATCTAAGATTCTTAAGGAAGATAAACATTTTCAACAATTAAAAACTCAAACAAATTTGCAGCACATTACACAATTTAATTCAGAGAATTTTAATGCCATATATTCTCTGCACACGCGCTTTAACACAAGCAGGTCTGTTTCGCCAGCTGGTAATTGCTCTCATATTAGCAATCCGCCAAGGTGCAAACGCAAGTGGCTTTTAAAGAGAATGGGAGAGGAAACTATGATTGCTTTATTGTATGTTACGCCCAAGGACACACCTATAATTAATGAAGAGACTAAGTTCAGCCCATTTGTGCCTTGCGCCTTACTTTGCGCTCAAAATATCCGCCGTCTAACGAGCAAATGTGGAGTTGGACACCACCCTAAATGCACTTGCGCCATGCCTTTTAGACCATGCACTAAGATCATCAAGATAAAGCCCATGGTGTTTTCATTTAAATAAAAAGCAGATCACACAGAGAGAACAGGAATGCATGTGTTTTGTTTTGATGATATCCAGATTTGGGTGTTATTGTTTTCTTTTATTCACCATTCAATGATGAACTGAAAAGATTTGAGGTACAGCAGGAAGTTAGGAGAGTAAAGGTAGTTATGTACAGCGCGTTTGAAAAATATGCATATTTGGCAGGTATTTCTTTGCATCATGAAGAAATGTAAACAAAAGCATGCTTAGCTGGTGTCTTTTTTAACAGTTTTTTTTTTTTTTTCATTTTAAACCCGCATAGGTCTTTGGTTTATGCAGAAATGGAAAAAGTCTGGCTCCTTGCTGCAGCTGACTTGTCGTGATCACCCGGACCCTCGTCAAACTTCCTTTACAAGCTGAGCAAAAAAGCAGGTGAGCTTCAAGCTCCCAGTTTACTGCAGTCATGTCCATAGGGTAATGCAAGGTCAATGGAAACTGGTTTCAAGGTTTGAATTTAACACCCACACTACCAACCACTTCAATAGGTGTTCTTGTTAACATTCAAATGGAAATTGTCCTTTTTATGTAGCATTAGTTGGCGTAACAAGATTATCATAACCGTTACATTCATTGGATGCTTTTTTTATGGTTAATCTGTATTCATTTACTAATTCCTGTTTGTAAATGTAAATGTTATATGCTGCTAGAAAAATTTCTCCATGGGGATAATGAAGTATTTTGTCGGGGTGTAATTTTCATCAGCTGTTTAAAACATTCATTGAAATTATGTCTTCTCCCATGAGGCAATTTTTGTTATTTGACACTGATGTGACATATAGTTATCTTCAGATGGTAAGTGAAAAAAACACAGGGCCAATTTACATTAAATAATTTAGTAAAGATTCGGTAGAAAATCTTTGGAATAGAGCTTGTTTAATTTGTGTGAGCTAAGATAGCCAATATTGCTTGTTGTAACTTGGCCTCATTTTCATTTGGATACTTTAAGGGCAGGTCTAGATTTAGCTAGTTTTAATGACTTATAACAGTGAGTAACTTGGCATTTTTGTACATTGAAAACCTTTTTTGTTGAGATATCATTTCTCTTTGTACTGTCTTTGTACAAACTAATAATGATAATGCACAACTTATGAACCATAAGAAAATTTTATCTAGAGAGAGTCATGCATACACGCATATATACATGTAAACACACATACCGTAAAACTTATATATAATAGCAGGTCTCTTAACGCCAGGAGGGAAGTCATATTTTAGTAAATAAACGTCAGTTTTCAGTAAACGCTGGGTCAAAAATAGCTTATCTTTGTTGTCATTGATACAACAGCTAGCACAGCCAATTAATTGTGTCACACACCAGAGGCATGCTGACATTTAAGAAAGGCACAAGAAATTTAAATATTGTAGCTCCGACCACAGACAGACCCTGTAAAGCACACCCAAGTTAGGCTATCTGAACTATCAGTATCTGACGTGAAATTAAGCAAAGTACACTACCATATGTTTGTGTGATCTGATCATATTTTTGCGAATGGGTACCTCCTTGATATTATTTGTTGGTAGCCAGCCAGCTGTATGAATGAAAAAACTATGTGCTATATAGCTGCTACAACCCATTTTTGGTTAAAAAGTAATATTATACTATTAACCGTTACAAATTCAGTCCAAGGTTTTATGGCCTACCTTTGTAGTCATGTAGCTATGTAAGTCATGAAACGATATTATGTGGCGTTTGCATGTGAAATGATAGAGAATGCATTTCAGAAATATAAGTGAGCTTCACACAAAGACTATTCAGCTGTAAATAGGCATTATTTGTTAGCAAGCAAGCTTCCACATAAAACAAAACAAAGATGCCGACGACCCAAGTTTAAAAAAATATTATCCATTGCTGTAATAGCATCTGCCCAAAGGCATCACATGTCCACCTCTTTATTATGTCAAAAGCATCGCATGCATATTAATAATAATTAAGACTTAGCTAATAGCTTACTGTGTGAACTAGACTCAATGTTCATGTCTATGGACAGCTGCTACATTATGGTAGAAGTGAAATGTACTTTATCGGACCTGTTTGTGGTTCGCTATGTGGTTCGCTATAATTGTCGCTTTGGATAAAAGTGTCTGCCAAATTAATGTAAATGTAAATAATCATTTTGCCTGTTTTTTGTGTATATTGGGGTAATTGGCTGCTTTGGATCATATGCTGTTCTTGGCAGACGTAGCTTAAATGGTCCAATGGTGACAATTATTAATTATTATCTGTGGGCCTGGACTGGAGCATTTGTGATGATGAAATAAACTTTATTGCGTGAAGTTGTATCTGCACTCTCTGTGTTTACATGAGGTCAGAAGGTACAGAAGTTAAAGGCATACTGAACTTTGTTTAGAACATACTGTTGTATAGCTACCTGGCCCTGATATGAGTCGTAATATTCAAGCTCTCCTTCATAACTTGCTCCAGTGGTCAGCTAACTGCCAACAAAGAATGACAATTTTTTCATTCACTCCCATTGCATGGCGAAACAGGTCCCAAAAGCACATTTTTAGCACATAAATGTAATGCAAACAACGTGTATTGTGCCGTATATACAAAATCACGACACTCCGGAACCAATGTTTTAAAAGATAAAAATCTCCATTCATGATAATTTTGCACTTTATCCAAACAAAGGGAAAGGTTTTGAAGAGATCTGGTCATTAGCTATATTAACTTTCTTGTTTCGTTCTTGCACCTGTAACGGTCCCACTCACCTTGCTGAAGCGTGCGTTTAGTAAACAAACAGAGTAGCCAAACAACTAGCAAACAGTGCTAGTTCTCAGAAAAATTGTCCTTCAAAAATAAATCAATCATAAATGTATAACCAGCCTTTGTAAAACAGCAGATGCTGATTCGCCAAAAACCTAAGTGAGACCCAGACTTTGTACATTTATCTAGCTTTGCTGGAGGACCAGCTGCCAGATTTCAAGTGCGCTCTGTTACTTTTTTGATAAAACCTACCATTCTTTACTTTGTTATATTGCAGTCAAGAGACGAGTATCATGCAAACGTTTTCTGCAGTAGCTGTCACCACTGGTATCAAATATGCAGGGATGCACTGACACCACCGACATTTGTCTCCTCTAGGTTCCTACAAAATACACTCCACTGGTACGAAACCATTGGGGGCGGGATTGCATAGACAATTCGCTCATGTTCTCAAATTGCATCTGTGTACAGGGTATACAAGACCCGTCCCGTAATGTTAGTTAAGGCTAGATATACTTCATAATTGATTGTATTTATCGTAATTATACCTTTCTAGCTATAACATTTCTTAATCAACACAGATTTCTGTGGAAAATGTACACACACACCAGTGCTCCTAAATTATATTTCATGCTCGCATTTTCAAAATCCGTCATAAGCTGGCAAAACATTTGCACTGTTACAGCCCTGCTTAAGGAATGGAATATAATAACCATGCCGTGTTATTCAAAATGGCTTCAAGCTATTTTGTCACATTGGAGTTGACATAACACACTAGTTCAAAGCATTTGCATTTTGTGACATACAAAAAATCTTTCAAACATTTTTCAGGTCTTCAGTTTTTCAAGAATGTGGTGCTGGTTGGCTCACTGCAGGACCGCTATGTCCCCTACCATTCTGCTCGCAATCTCGCAGATGTGCAAAACAGCCTTAAAGGACAAAGCAGTCAGGTGAGGCATCCTGGAGTAGCATGCAGTCAGCTGACAGATATAAAGTCGGGGAAATGGGCACAGTAAAGTTTTATTTCAGTTAAGTTTTGTTTGTTGTATTTTTCTCTCCACATAAAAAAAACTTACATAGGCCCCACATCTGGAATTAAAGCTGTGGACCTGTCGAGGCTAAGGATAAGACGCATGCTCCTGTGCTTGGTTCATTGATGGCTGTAAAGAGAGTTGGGTCTTGGATGCTTTAGCCTTTTGGACCTGCTGGATTAGGAGTGATAGATCCTGGTCCACTCCCATTCCAACACAGTGTGCTGCAGATGATACTGTGATCCTCCTGTCCGAAAGCAAGTATTTTTGGAGTGTCCGTCTCAAGAACGATTTTCTTGCGTTGAGGATATTGATTAAATAGGAATCTTTGATTCACATATCACTCAGCGAAAAGTGCCCCCATTTACAGTGGGCCACAGGAAACACACAAATTTTCTGATGCATCTTGTTTGAGGCATTGCATATAGCTGTCTCCTTTAACTCTGGAATGAAAGAGCCCTTGACTGTTTCTAGTGATTCATATTTTCTCTTCTTTTTAAAAAAAATGTTTTAATTTGATTGGTCTGAGCTGTAAAGCTGATCCATGCACCAACAGTGTGTGCGTACCGACATGAGCCATCCAGCCAAGAGTCATCATTCTCATTGGTCTTTGTTGTGCTATATAGAATATAGTGTTAGTCACAAGTTGTATAGTCTTTAGTCTATTAGACGCCCGACTGATATGGGATTTTTGTGACTGATTACAGATTTTAGCTCTTTCGCACGTAAGTTCTACATTCCAGGCATTGACCATCCAGTGTGAGTTTTTTTCATAACATTCTAAAAACCTCATTATGACGCAGCAATCAGATCTGCCTCAAAAAAATCTCGTTTATAATCGTTAAAATTCCTCATACCATTATAACTATCTTTATTGTTAAACACCTGTCAATAAATTATAATGTTCTAATCACATATTTATGAGGTACAACTTTTGGGCCACCTATTCTGGGTTAGAGGCGGGCGAATTCACAGATTGGAGCAAATATAAACATTTTTTGTGCTGCCAATGAAATGGACGATTTTCGATTTTGATTGTCACCAAATTTCACTGATATGCCTATGGCAAAATACTCACAAACGGTTATTTTCTAACCCTTTTTGTGCAGACTTAATTTTGTCTCTTCGTACCGTTCTGTTTAACCTCTTCTTTAGCGCCTACCCTTCTTTTAAACACAAGCACCAAAAATGTAATGGTTACAGTTCAGTGAAACCACTTGACTCAGAAGGCATAATCCTGGTCCTCTTCTGTAAGTAACCTTTGCAGTTTTGTTTTTCCATGAGTCAGAATTTATAGTATTACTAAGTATTACTTAGCGCCCCCAGTGCACGCGCTTCTCTGTGCGTCGACTCCATTGTTTTGTGTTTTAGGTTGCCATCAATGCTTATTTCAATGTATCTGTGTTGCCCTGTAGCATAATATTTTATGTTTTTAATTCATAGTTTAATTCCGGCATTTATGTCCCATCAAATCAAAAATCAATATTATTTATATAGCGCATTTTCACAACTAGTGTCCAATGCGCTTCACAGAAAAACCAGCCTACACAAGTACCCCCGCCATGATAATTTATCTGCAATACTATGAAGAACAGAGTTTGAGAACCCATCCATCATGAGAAGGTTTAAAGTAAACAATCCTACCCACTCTATTAAGAGCCAGCCCAGGAAGATGGGTCACGCTGTTGAACAGGTGACAGTAAAGGAAAGGATGCCACTCCACCCTCCACATTACTCTACGACTAAAGCTTCGCTGGTCTGTCTACAACTCATTAAAAGCCAGATCATAAAGTGCGTTTTTAATCTAGACTTCAATATTGAGACTATGTCTGATTCTGTGTCTGTGTCGAGCTACTGTGAGAATGTTTTATCTAGATATCCTCAATTTCAAAAGTAATAAGGAATTATCAGATATTACAGGGTATGGGGTGCAATACTAAGATTCATAACAATGATATCATAGATAACACTAAGTCTAGGGTAATGGCTATAGTAATGATGGGCCCATAAGACAGTATTGTTTAAAAACCAACACAGATTCAATATAGAGGCAAAGGCTTGTTCCTAGGGTTCACCCCGTTATCCACCATGTTGTTAAAATCACCAACATCACAAACCTTGTCTCAGAAATAGATAGGCAGGACAAAAACTCAGCGAATTCTATTCGAAAAATCCCAAATAGGTCATGTCTGAACACAATTTAAGAGAGAACTTCAAAGATGAGAATGTATTTCCACACTTAGGGGGTTAAGCTTAAGGTGGACTGATAGATTTCCTGCAACAACCACCCCCCTTCCCTGACTGCCGCGATACTAGTACTTAAAAAAACCTATAGGATACGCTTCATTAAGTGCGACATATTCACCAGGTCTTAGCCTAGTTTCAGTCAGACACAGTACTTTTGAAATTATGATCTGTGATCATTCGTATGTAATTGTGTGGTTTTAAATGTTACCCTTCCTCATTCAGGGTAACCAGGGGTGTGCTTAGTGGGGGTTCACACTTCATAAAAAGGGTTACCTGTCATATGTGGGAACATAGTTGCCAACTTGGCGACTTTGTTGCTAGATTTACTGATTTTAGACCCCTTAGTGACTGTAATTCAAAAAAGAGCTAGCGACAAATATAGTGTGGCTTTTCAGCAGACATCTGCTACTTTCCTGAAAAAAAAGAACAGTT
Source organism: Ilyophis sp. 1 JC-2022 (assembly GCA_022702515.1). Classification (NCBI taxonomy): domain Eukaryota; kingdom Metazoa; phylum Chordata; class Actinopteri; order Anguilliformes; family Synaphobranchidae; genus Ilyophis; species Ilyophis sp. 1 JC-2022. The sequence goes on from JAKUDI010000989.1 coordinate 28,310, forward strand.
GAGCAACACTACTTGTGGGCTGTATACCCCCTTTCCTTGCGATTGCTTACGCTATCCAGATCCATAAGAATTCAAAAAGAGAAGCTGCTCAAGGAACGACATGGTGCCAGACCCCGCCAGGTTTGTTTGACGGGCTGTACGACACCATTACTGAAACATAATAAATCATATACTCAGTCCTATGCACACTGATCTGAACGGCCTCGCTAGCAATATAGCTTTCTATAGGGGTAAGACCTACAGCTGGGTAGCTGGCTAATACAGCGTTTAACTAAGACAATCGGGGCATGGATAGGCTATAGATACCACCCATAACAGATAAAGGAGATATGAAAAAATCTAGAGAAATATCATATTCATATTGTCAATTAAAAACTGCAATTACGAAATAAGAAAGGTTT
>JAKUDI010000991.1:0-25000 GCA_022702515.1 Ilyophis sp. 1 JC-2022
AGCCAGTTTCCTTTCTCTTAATACCATAAAAGTGCCTACACTAGGATTGATCGCTAGAGATCAACTTTTGCAGCTGTGAAAAGGCTTACCCGCTTCCCGCCCCAGTCTACAGATTGGGCAAGTTGTATTTTCCTTAATTTAGTAGGCTACTAACTTTATGCTAATGTTTGCACAGTTACTGTAGTCAGTCAATTGTGACTAATGTTAACTGATATGGTAATGCAATGAAAAGCATAAACATGGCCCACGCTGTACACCACAGAGAAGGATCACCCTTAAACAGTGAGAAGATGCCGTATGGACTGTATTTGGACTGCGGCACCTCCAGCCAGCTGTTGCTACATTGATGACACTGCACTTTTCCTGGCACATCGTGGTAATGACATATTTGAAAGGGGAAACTGTTCTGCATCCGCCCATTTACAGCTCATGAGCCACATGTGACCTAAATGAGAAGTCAGACTGTGTCTATAGAGGGCCCCTTTAAAAAAAAATTTTTTTTTAAGTGGAATGAAGCAGAGGACTAGGGACTAGGGAATGTTATTTGACAAACATGGACTAATCTACCCCATACTTACAGTTCATGCTCCTCACAAGGTGCAAGGGTGATCATCACCGAACAGTCTTTGGTCGTCATCGCTACTCTGTACTGGTGGACCTATAGGAGAACCAGTGCAGCCATTTTCACAAGGAACCATGGAAACAAATGGGGGGGGGCGGGGGACTGATTTACATTCTTAATGACATTTACTTATTACACTGGGGGGGGGGTAAGAAATTTTACTGATGCCAACATTTGAAAGTTGTGCGTGAGTATTCCATTAACTCCCATAGTTTCCTTCAAATGGTGAAACCGCTTACCTTTCCAACTGCATATTCAATTGAGCCATCATCTTCAGATGGGCAATTCTTTACTTTCTCCAGGAAATTTTCATTATATGGCCCATCTATTTGTAGTCTGCTCCTGGGAGTAGCAGGAATGAGGGAGAGGCTAAGAGCACGCACCACAATCCGTATCAGGAGACGAAGACACAGATGCACTGCATGAATCTTATGTTCAAATGTTATACACTGGTGCTGTTCACATTTCATTCTGTACAAGTGCACCACCCAGTGGACCATTTCACTCATGACATGCCAATGGTTCAAGCAGAAGAGCTTTGACCACTTTACACACTGCGCCATCGGAGCATAGAAACTGCAAAACTCATCACCTCTCTTTCGGGAATTCCTCCAGGTACTGCTCCACTCGTTTGTACAGAGGATAAAGTCCTTCAATGTCCAGGCTGTCCAGCATCTGAGCTTGTAATATTTTAGACAGAACGCAGTCTTTGGGCAGGTAGTGGTTACCTATGATGCAGACGACAAACGACAGCATGTCAAGTAAAGGAAAAGTGACGGTGCACATGCTTCAGCCATTATAAAGAGGGACAGAATGGTGCTCGACAGCCAGGGCAGCCGTAGGACAGCAATCCTAACCCAAGTAATGTCCTTGGGAAGAGGAGACCTGGAGAGCTTAAATCCCCAGGGAACAAATTTTTGTGATTGCCTTCGAATTAGGTTAATTTGGGCCTTGTGGACATACAATATGCATATACTTTTAAAAAAAAACATTTACTTTGTGAATTCCAGAGATACAGGTGTCTTTTGCCCTCGTTTTTGGATTGAAGTTGGGCGGTACTATAAGTGGGATTTGTGACGTCACTAATCCCATACCAATCACAAGACTGAGTCGCTTGTCCCTCCCGCCAGCATTTGTCAAAACTAATGAGTCCCTGCATTAATGCCTTAAGCGCGCGATGTAGAGATGGGAGGTTCTAACTCTTTTTACTAACTCAAGTTTGTACGAGTCACTCACCAAAGATAGTCGGGTTTTGGAGTCACCAAGTCAGTCTAATTTCCGGTTTAGCCCTCCTGAACGGGATAAAATAATTTAATAGTTCGGCTCTTCGAGACTTTCCAAATGTTATCGGAATGAATGGATCAAAATCTAATAGTGAAACGAGTCATTTTGCAGGGTTGTGACGCTCAAAAGAAATTATCCACCGTTTTACAGCCGCTCCTTTTCCCATGATTGTGTGCGAGAACTGCTTTTCGGACCTGGAAGTTGTAATTACACGGTTTGACCACTAAATAAAATTGGCTTCAAAGCCCGGCGCTGTTCTGGGTGCTTGCGCAGTACTCTCACTCATGAGTTAGCGAGCTCAGGGCAGGGGGCGGGTTCTGGGGCTGGGAGAGTGAGTACTGGGTGACCGAGTGAGTGTTTCGTGCAGCCAGACCTTCAGCTCAGGGCAGGGAGAGCGAGTACAGAATTGAAACAAGTGCCAAAATGGTTGCTTTCTCACAGGGCTAGGTTAATACAGTGATTTACTTAAAGCATTTCCACAAATCCAGTTAATAAAAGAGTTGCACAATAGTGCGAGTAACACGTTGTCTCGCCTCGTCTTCACAGTTCGCATTAGCAGGTAGGAGGGGTGAGTCAGTGAACGAGTTAGTGGAGGAGAGGACTCATCACTCCTGAGTCAGTAAAAAAGAGTCGTTCATTTCAAACGATTCGTTCAAACTCACACATCACAAGTGCGATGCGTTCCAGCGGAAGTCATTCATTTCAATGGGATGATGCGGCAACATATTCGACTGCCTCTGCGTTCTGTTGAGGTCCACCACCATCCGGCAATGCGTTGGAATTTTTCAACTTTTGCGTATTTTTGCCGTGTGTCGAATAACCGTAAATTGTTAGCTTTAGCACATGGGTGTGTAATTAAATAATAGCTAGCTAGCTAGCTAACGTTACCTATAACATCAATATTGACCAACGTGTCACATGTATGATTGATGTCTATAACGTTAGCTAGCTGGCTCACGTTACATGCGTGGCTGGCTGTCCTCCATTGTTGAGTGTGTATGCGTCCTGCTACGCTATTTTGTCCGCCAAAAAAACCCCACTTTTATTTTAGCCGATTACCGATATTTGGACATATCCATGTGCTAGAGATTGATCCTGTTGCAAATTGCGACATTTCATTGCAATGTTTAGCATTTTATAGGAAGAGTAGTGTATTTTGGCCAACTAGCGTTTTGGTGGTGAAACGTAGGCTTTTGCAGTTGTAATTTACTATTATGTCATACGCCCTTCCACCTTACACTATAAATAGGTAATTTTTTTGTTCCAAATCCAGAAGGGGAGCATTTGTGTGAGTGACATGCTTTTGATAGAGAGAGGATGGCCATACAGTTTGCCTGTATGATATACGGTTTTTCCAACTTTTCGAAGGCAAACGGGCGTATAAGGTTATGCTCCGAAAAATCTAGTCTAATACATTTTTTTAAATTATTATTATTATTATTTTTCTTTCTTCTTCTTCGCCCCCCAAACGTTTCTCCATCAACCTGCCCAGGGACTATAGATTAAAATTAGCCCCAATGGCTAAATCTGGCACATTTACGTTTATTAATGTGCATTGTCCCCTTCTTAAATAAATAAACCTAAACCTATAATTAATTTAATCGCAGAAATCACATTTTCTTTCTCCCTCTCTGCATATTCTCCCGCTTTTTGAGGCCATGGGAAAAACAAATAGCAGGACTGATTTAAAAATGACACAGTAGCCCACAAGATACCTACGTTAGCCAACTTAGCTAACAGTTAAACGGTTATGACTGGTCAATGTTCATGTTTATGCAGTTTTGACCGAAATTAGATGTTTCTTGAGGTTTTAATGTGGCTATATGACTCAATTTAGCAAAGTTACGAGTTTCATTGTATATTAATTCATGGCTAACTTAGCAGTCTATAATAACGTTAACTGTTACTAGAAAATTATCCAAATTAAGATGAGCTAAGTTTATAACTAGGCCTATATGCAGCCTACATTCTCCAGTTCTCCGCTTCTGCTCCTCCAGGCTCAGCAGCCAGAGCAAGCGGCTCGAACAAAACACATTATGGCTGTGAATGAGCATACGCATAAAAAAAAAGGGCGTGGCTTGCTAACTCGAGCCAAACCCTTTCATGAGTATCTTTCCCACCCCCAATTTTGGCATTTTTTTAACCACAAACGGAAGCGTGGTCGCTCTAAAATAGCCCGTGGAGTTACGCTGTAAGGCTCTTGGGTGCTTTCTGCACGGATGTTAGCGGGTTAGCTTTGCCATGTTATTCATGGCGTGGGAGTAGCAGTAGCAGGCATCGCTTTTTATGCGGAAGTCGGCGGGTCGCACCATTGCGCAGCATGTCGCGGTACAGGAGGTTGGCTTCGCAGTGGGCCCTGCCCTCCGGGGGCAGCCCCTTCCTGGGCTCTCCTGCACGGCCCGAGTCCCAGCTGCTCAGCAGAGCGCTGCAGATGACCTGGATGAGCTCGTTCAGGACCGCCTTGCTGGACTGGTGCCCGTTTATCAGGCCGTTGGTGGGGTAGAAGTAGGGCTTGAGGTGCTGAGCCAGCCCGTTCAAGTCCGCGTCCTCTTTACAGCTGTATATCAACTCTCCGTTCTGTCGAAACGTCAAATACGTGTAGTAAAACCACTTCTACATTGATCAGCTTCACATTGCTCGATTAAACTTAAACTGGAACAGCAACGGAAATCAGAGTCTAACAATTCTGTTCTTGAGAACCTATATAATATAAATAAGCTGCAAGTAATATTGCTGGATGATCACTAAATCAGTTAAGCTCAGTACAAACAAAGATGAAAATTAAGTACAGGGTAAAAAAAATTTGTACCTTAAATATTTTGAAGTTGTTTTGTGGCTCCTCTAACAAGTGTTTAATTGCAAAGCACATTCTTTGTTTGTTCCTAAATGGAAAATAATTCAAATAAATGACACCAGTTGCCATTTTGCATTACACAAACAAAACCAGTTCAAAATTAATATACAATAACAAAATGAAGGAAAAGCTAACTGTGGACTAAGCATGCAAGTCCTTTAGCGTATGGTTAAGGTGTTTAGCTAGCTTGTCAGAAGTAACACTACTCTTCTCAAAGTGCACAGCTACCAGAGAGCTACTTGCCAGCCTAAGTATGAAAATAAACATGCCAACATGGTTAAAAACAAGCATCGGTGAATAGCTGGTCGCTAATCAAATTTCAATAACGTCATTAAAAATTCACATAATCACAACCCCATTGTCTACAATGAGAAACTGGGCTGTATTGGTATTAAACCTGTACTCACCCTGAGAACAGATCCAGGGGGCAGTACCTGCTCATTCTCTTCCATTTCCCATTGGCTAGCTGTGCCAAAAAAACAAAAAGATTTTAAAGTGGATTTACAGTTCTACTGAATTTTTACCTTTTAGCCGGCTGAGAGAGTGAACTTCCACCAACAAATGGTTTAAAACAATCTGACTGGCCCGACTAACTAATACTTTATTTCAATGTAAAAGCAGTGAGGCCCCAATACTGGTTAATTATGTCAGGACATGGCACTGTGGCAAACTTAAAGCACAATTGAACTTTGGGTTGTGTTGTTACCTGGCCATGATACAAGTCCAAATGGTGGCGAAATAGGTTTAGTTGCTCTGCTCCCCTGGGGTGATAATCCAGAATAGGATATTTGTCGCTCTTCTACAGGGCAGCAAAAGCGGTCTCAAAATGATACTTCTAGCACATATACGAACGTGAATGAAACGGATTTTGTCAATACAAACAATAAGCAGTCCGCTTATTTATTTTTTGAAAATTAAATGGCCCTTTCCTGGCTTTTTCGCATTTTATTTAGAACGTAGATCCAAATAAAACGTCATTCTTGCGTCAGAAACAGCGTCAATACGCCCATGCGTCAGAAACCATGCATTGGCTCAAATTTCCACGGAAGCAAGCGTTCCTGGTAGTATATACATATATATATATATCTATGGTAAACAAACCGACTTGCAGACATTTTGGTCGTCTTTTCTGGTAGCTTACTAACAACATTGAAGAAAATAGAACTTTTATAAATCATTTTAATTACACTAAAAAAAAAAAATACGTAAGAGGACTGGTTGTTTGTATTGACAGAATCTGCTTAGTTCGTGTTCGTATACGTGCTAGAAGTGTTATTTTGAGACCTTTTTAGCTGCGCTATAGAAGTGAATGGTGAGCGACAAATACTCTATTCTGGATTATCACCCCAAGAGAGCACAGAGCAACTAATGAACATACAACGCTCAAAAAAATGAAGGGAACACTTAATCATCACAGTATAACACCAAGTCAATTAAACCAAACCGGTCATGCTGGATGATGTTGCAGGCAGCATAACATTCGCCACGGTGTATCCAGACTCTTTCAGGTCTGTCACATGTGCTCAGCGTGAACCTGCTCTCATCTGTGAAGAGAACGGGGCGCCAATGGCAAGCCTGCCAATTCTGGTGTTCTCTGGCAAATGTCAATCGAGCTGCACGGTGCTGGGCTGTGAGCACAGGTCCCACTACAGGACGTCGGGCCCTCACGCCACCCGCATAGTCCGTTTCTGACAGCTTGGTCAGAAACACGCACACAAGTAGCCCGCTGGAGGTCATTTTGTAGGGCTCTGGCAGTGCTCCTCCCGTTCCTCCTCGCACAAAGGAGCAGATACCGGTCCTCCCGCTGGGTTGTTGCCCTTCTACGGCCCTGTCCAGCTCTCCTCGTGTAATGGCCCGTCTCCCGGTATCTTCTCCACGCTCTTGAGACTGTGCTGGGAGACACAGCAAACCTTCTTGCGATGGCACGTATGGATGTGCCATCCTGGAGGAGCTGGACTACCTGTGCAACCTGAATGGGCTGCAGGTACCGCCTCATGCTACCAGTAGTGACAAGGACACTAGCAAAATGCAAAACTAGAGAAAATCAGTCAGGAAGGATAAGGAGAGAAATGGTCTCTGGCCACCACCTGCAAAACCATTTACTTTTTGGGGGTTGTCTTGCTGTTGCCTCTCCTGTCCATCTGTTGTCACTTTCATTTGCACCAAAGCAGGTGAAATTGATTCACAATCATTTACGCTCCCGAACTGGACAGTTCGATATCCCAGAAGTTTAATTGACTTGGTGTAATACTGTGTTGATTAAGTGTTCCCTTAATTTCTTTGAGCAGTGTATATCGCCACCATTTGGACTCATATCATGCCCAGGTAACTACACAACCCAAAGTCCAAAGTTCTACCAAAAAAAGTTATATTTTTCTTTAAGGGAAAGTTCTGAGGACTTTGCCTTCTTGATTGATAATATAGCTGCTTTGATCACAAATTATCTTGAGGACCAGTTCCAGCTTGCTTACCTTAAAGTGCTGATGCATACAGAAGCGGCAAACCTTGTGTTTAATTTCCTTTGAGATGTGCCCCGAGAATGGAAGGAATCCGCACTTTGGCTACGAAAACATAACATTTCAAATACTCCTTAAGATCACGCAAGCATCAAAACTGCCCAATCTCACAGGTGCCACAACGGTGATTTTCAGCGGCACATACTTTGTTCTTAAAAATCTTTTGAAGTCAGTTCATCATGTGTTAACGCCCTCACGGATTCCAAAGTAAACGTTTGTGAAGTGAGCAGAATTGTTTCTCTTATATACACAGAGAAGGGTGGAGGTTTTGATGGGGGGTGGGTGATGTTTTACAGACATCGTCAAGTCATCGACTTGCTTTTGTATCATTTCCTGCACAGAACAAAGGCCCCATTTCCTATAAGCGTACCTTTATTTCTATAGTTGGGAGGTCTGTGTTAACTGTAGGCTTACCTTTATTTCTATACAGAGGGGAGGTCTGTGTTGACTGATGTGACAGGAGGATATCTGAGTTAGATTAGGTAGGCACACAGCACATCCACTGAAAGTGTCCATTACTTTGTCACAGCGCGATTCTGCAGGACAAACACAAACACAAACACTCAAATTCACTCCCAACCATTATACCACCATCAACCACATCCGTTTTTATATTACCCCAACAACCATGGTCCTTGCCTACCTTTTTGGACACTTGTCAAAAGGCACAGACAACATTAAATTTTTTTTAATGTGAAAACCAATTCTAATTCAGCCTCGTACTGTCCACCGACCTCTGCTACACATGCCCACAACTCATTTTCCCTGTGGTCCATTGTAAATCATTTATGTTGTTCAGGCATATACATGCTGGTCATGCCTTTAAACATGGCGTCATGCACTATTGGTCTTGTGAGCCAGGGGTTTGCTGCCTCACTGATTACACTATGTTCAGAACATTCAAATGCTGCTTTTACCATTTCCTCATTTGACTGAGACTTGAATTAAAATCACTCACTGTATTAACCTGAACCACGTTTATTAAAGTCTGAATTTATCGTACGTTATACCGTCATTAAGAGCTTTCTTTACAGAACACTGCCATTTATTCCAGGAAAATGTATATCTGGACTTGGAACTACCATCAGTGTACTGGTCCTTCCTTTTTGGCTTGAAGGTTCAAAGGTATTGCACACTAAGCGGTTGTACAACCTCCCAGTGTCCCTCTCCAACTCACGGCTACAGAAGATACACATCATCTGCCTTTACAGCTATGACATCACCCACCTCACTGTGAAATTAATCAATTAACTTAGCTGCCATCACTAGAAACAGGTTTCGGAGGCTGATCTGCTCTGAAAGGAGACCCACTTCTCTCTTAGTCACCCCCCCCCCCTCTCCTTTGTCAACTGTTTTTCTAGTCTCAGACTTGCCTACACCCTCCACCCCCCCTGAATTCTCAAACTACCAGAATAATACCTTTTAAAAGCTGAATCAGAAATGCTAAATTCTTTCTAAAGTCCCATAGTTTTGTCAATCACGTCATGCCAAAAATGGTGAGGGCGTTAAAATTCCAGCAGGTCCAGATACCTAAAGTTTAGACAACTATCAAGTGAACTCATCTCCAGCCTGTGTCATCACCCCAGTCAGGCAAATTATGGCAAGAACAAAACATGCCATTCCACATGGCCCTGAGAATAGCTGTCATTTCAACACACTCTTAACAGTGTAGGAGGATTTCGTAACACAGCAAGAGGAAATGTCTCATGTTCCACTTCGGAGAGAAAATATGTGAAGGAAGACCTGGCCTCACCATTGTGGGAGCACTGGCCTTTTGACATTTACCTGGACGTTCTTGTTGAACCTTCAAAGACAGTTGTCTCACAAAGTCCAAAGGTAGTTTGACAGCCTCCTGTGGGAATTTAACAAGAGACAGTTTTGTTTTCCCATCTCCCACCCCCTTCCAAGAACAAAATTCTACTTACAACATTCAACAGCTGACTGATTCAGTATAAAAGGTACAGATAATCACCCAAAATAAAATTACTACATGATACCAGACATTCAGCAGGAAATTTAAAAAAATTAAGGGGGCTGTATTCCTCGGATATTTACGGAACAGAAAAATCTATAAAACTTACTCCATGATGGACGTATTTCTCTCCCAGGAGCGGTTTCATAATATTTTTATTGAAGTCAACGATGTTCTGGATGTGTCGGAAGGCTTGTTCTGTTGTCTGAGAAACATTAGACATAACGGTGTTTAGAAACATAAAGGCGGGGACTACGGCATTTTAAGTTGGGTTAGTACTTTGCGCACGCACACACGCGCGCACATGCACACACACAATTGAACTTTGGGTTGTGTTGTAATTGGTTCTGTGGGTATAGTGCATGTTTAATAAAGACCTCAGGATCCTGGCGAAGGCGCCATTTATGTAAGATGCAAATAAATATGTATTCCACAGGGTAAAGGTAGGGTTCAACTAAAAAGTTTTTGCATGTCTCATCAACACAACCTGCTCTGCCAGTGCGAAGGGTGAGGTACTCCCTTTTGAAACTTAGTTGCGATTTAGTTGTATTCACTTTCTAGTCCCACCCCCCAATTCCCATAGAGATTCATTCAAATGCAGAGGTTATAGTATCGCTTGTGAAAGTACCTGAAAATAAGATGTCTTTTGATGTTGTTGGGTCACAGACATCAGGACGTCATGGCATGCAAAGGATATTAAATATGACACCAAATATTAAATATGACTTAATTTATGTTAATTACTTTTGGTGCCCTAAAATGAAGGGGGGGTGGGGTGGGGGTTGTGTAAAAAGTACACTTGCTAAAGTAGAAATAGAAATAGTAGTTTGTAAGATTATAAATGTCTTGACTGTATTTTCTGATAAATGTAATGCTACCTTGGTGAATAAAAGTATCAATTTCTTTCAAAAACATTAAAATGTCTCTGATTCCAAACTTTTGAACGCTAGTGTACATCATGACTGTAGTGCGTCGCCCTGTGGACCTACCAGCCACAGTTGGCACTGGCACGGTCCGGATTCAATCAATCCATGCACCTCAAATAATTATATTTTAAATACACTTGGTACCTAGCTGCAAAACAACACCAATGTCACATCTGACTGGGAAACTCAATGTCCACAAATTTCTCTTTGTACCTTGAGCAATCAACCAATTACTGGTGAAATGACAATAAGACCATCACACACACGCAAACACGCACACACACGCACACGCACGGTCTATACATTTTACCTGGTGCGAGTGCTCAGCATTTTCTGCAGGATACTTCAGAAGACGAAGAACATGAGAATGCTGTAAGAGAACGGAAAGCAACACTCATTCTGCTAATTCAAGTAATTGCCTTTAAATAACATGCAGACAGCACTCATTTCAGAAGTGACTTGAGTGAATTGCACAGAACCACAAGGTCCCTTGCCAAAATGGCCATTTATTAAAAAATGTAAAATAAAAATAAAAACATGAATACAGCATTTGGAATTTAAAAAGAATGTTCACAATTTCAAGTTAAATCTGATTATGAGATGTTGTCAGGGCTACCTTCCGGAAATGCTTTCAGCGTGACAGTTATGCAAAGTCACTTGTATAACTGGTGAAGGACAGATCCCTCGGAGTTGCCAGTTTTCCACAAATTCAATTAACAGTCTACTGTCCAGTGAAGGTGTGCAACTCTTTCTTCAAAAGTGTTACACTTAATGTATTCTAAGCACATAGTATTACCTTTCAAAATGTCCTCAACAGAAATTAATCTCTGAAATGAAGGTTGCTACATAGGTCTAGAAATAGTTACAACTGATGTCTTGTGTTCAGCATGAGGCATGCGTTTCACAGGGAAAAACAAATAAAGAAACAGGATATGGATGTGCCACAACCTGCTGTTGAGAGTGCATGCAAATGGTATTCAGCGGCGGTATTACAACACTCTGTTTACAGAGAAAATCTCTATGCATTATATACCTTTCCCCATTCAATTGCCTAGGGGTTCTGTGCAACGCATCATTTACACCATACCATATGTTTAAAGAGGATGGGATAATACTCAATGTCTACAATAAACAATGGAACAAGTTAGTACAGGGGAAAAGCACTGTAGGGTTGGGCCACAGTATTCACAGTACACAGTGCTACACACCCATTTCAATGAAAGATCACTGGGACACAAATCCTTATTTTAAAAATCTGATAGTAGCCCTTACTAGGGATATTCCATTTTTACATAGTAGACATTAAAGTATATATAAAAAATGTCAGTAAACGCATTTTACAACATCGCTCCTCCTTTTTCGTCAGTTACGTTCAACCAAGCACTACAGCAACAACGTTGAAACCAAATGTATTCATGTTCTTGACTATTTGCGAAAAGACAACCGAATAACCTAAAACAATATGGCTGGTCAAATCAAATGTGACCACTTATTGTACTTCTACAAATACGTTTAGGATCTAAAAGGCAATAGCAGAAGAAGCAGTTGGGGAAATTACTCTAAGTTACCTAGGATAAACTAATTTGCCTAAAGTTAATTTGCCTAAAGTCACACCTATCTTACACTGAAAACGAAAGTAATGATCGTTAGCTAATGTTAATTCCTTTAACTTACAGCAAAGATAAAGTTAAATTAACTAGTGCTAGCTACCGTCAGCAATCCAATGCTTGCTAGTTAAGTAACTAAATACAAAAACCTGGAGGACTTGTAAGTTAGCCAATTGCTTGCCCCGTGTCAGAATAGTTAGTGTTAGCCAGCTAACTTAGTGCAAGTAAAGAATTTATTTAGCTAGCCAACTAGCGCAACATCGCCGGATCTGACGACTTCAATTAGCTAGCAAGTTATTCAGGTCAGCTACCTCGTCAGCAATTCATCACGTAGCGTATATTAGCTAGCTCGGAAATTACAGTAGCTAGTAGAATACGCAGTCAAGCAAATGTAGACAGAAGTTGTCCAATTTGGTTCTCAACAAACGCCTGGATTTGTGTGAACTTGTGGCAATGTAACAGCGTTAGCAAGCTAGCGGCGGTCTCCGGTGTCATGGCAATCTTGCTAGCTAGCTAGGTCGCTAAGGAAGACCACACAGAAGAAAAACCGACGACCGTTATATTACCATTGACTACTCTGTTGGGATAAGATAGCTTTTGATAGTTCACTAAGTTAGCCAAAGTGAATCTTTTTTAAATTCCGTAGCATTACTCCAGTAAATAAGCAGTGATCCCATAGCCAGGTAGTAGCTATCTAGCTAACCAGTTTATGCTATCGATACTCACCTGACTGTGAGAAACCACTAGGCTCTTGTTCCCTTCTCCGTGATATTTCCAGTCGTTCTCATCCATTTTATCCAGTTCCATAACAGAGCCGTTGTTGCGTGTAAGTAATTATCACCATTTAATAACTTATAGCTAGCACTAGGCCAAACAACTTGGACGCACCATGACCACAGTGGTACGAAACAACTATCTTCCCTGACACCGACAAACTGCTACTACCGCTTTGCTCAAGGATATCCCCCCTGACCTATTTCTACTGGTCAGTTTTTTGGAACTGTGATTCCAATTGGATTATCAAAGGTGACATCTTTAGGGCTCTTCTAATATTACCCATCTAATGGATGAAACTAACGTCAATCAAATTCAACTACCGCCCCTTTACTCAGGAAATTCAGCCTGAAAGCGCTAAACCCGTACCCATAAATAATAGCTGGCGTGATTACTTCTTGCAACATTTGGGCTGGCCGAGGAGTTTTCCATAGCGATACATAGGTGATGTTAAATTGATTTGTTCTCTTGGATTTTTCATCATCTGTTTACATAATGGCAACAGTTTTCGTTTGCTGCTCGTAAATGCTACCAAATCAAATATCTAATTAACAACTTTTTAATTTCTGCCTGTGACTAGTGGGATCGATTAAATGGAAATGTACAAACCCCAATTCCAAAAAAGTTGGGATAGTATGTAAAATGTACATAAAAGCAGAACGCAGTGCTTTGTAAATTCTCTTTTACATATACTTAATTTAAAAGGTGTTTTATTAATGTGCATTTTACATACTGTCCCAACTTCTTTGCAATTGGGGTTTGTAATTAATGAGATCAAATAACAAAACAACAGTAATATACTTCATGAATATTACATCTTTATTGGGGAAAAATTTAATCGAATGGTAATATTAACACTTACCCAAAATGGATACAGTAGTCCTGAAGAAGGGGGCTTTGTTCTGAGTTTCTCCAAGGTGTGCTGCTGTGGCTCACTGCCATTTAGTGAACTGCTCATACTGCATTCTGCTCCAGCTGTGGCTTAGTGTTTACGCAGGAGAACAAAGAAGGATGCTCTGGCATGATCAGGGCCCATACATCTGTAACAAGAGGACATAGCCGCCTGAGGAGTAAAAGACTACTGAAGGATGAAGCACAACCATCACAGTTGCATGTCTGTAGCATAGTTTGTCCAATTGTGGTTTGCCCAACTATAATATCCCTCAGATCTTCACCCCTTAAATGGAACAGATTCAAAGTGAATTGCAGTTCATCCTCTGAAATTGGTTTTTATTTGGACCTGCATTATTCGGTCAGTCAGAAAGCTTAATTTATGGAATCAAACTCTCTAAAATGTATCCTTACATCTCTTAGTCCCTTGGCCAAAGCTTACTTTATTTATTTATTTTACATCTCTATGACGCTGCATAGACAATCGCTTGTGTCATTCTTTGGTATCACAACACGACAAACCCAGTTCCAGTTACCAGCAAATAAATTCACCATCATACCACGCAGACTCATGGCCACCCAGGCAATATACAATTAAAACACTCTCTAATTTATTGTCCATTCTAGAACATGAAATGTATTTGAGAGAGTCAAATTTGTTCAATTAAGTTAAATTGTATAGCCAGTCCTCCCAAGATTTTTTCCCATCGGGGAGTTTTTTTCTCGCCACATTTTGAGTGTTTTTCTTTCCACTGAGTTTTTACCTCGTCGACACAGTAAAACCATAGCTGATGAAATAGCAATGACACAAGATCAATTGACAGATCAATCGAACTTCATTGACTGCTCACGAATGAAAAGCAGATAAAAATGTACTTATAGTTTAGTTTCAACTACGTTGTTCATGCTCCATGTTAAATAAGTACATTCTTAAATAAAAATTGAACATATAAACGGCATTTCCTGAGGGCTGTCATTTCTTAAAGCACAGCTGAAGTTTGTTAGAACTTTGGGGAAGCTAAAACGGTCTCAAAATGACACTTCTAGCACTTTTTTATTATTATTAAATGGCCCAACCTGTCGATATTTTGGTAGTCTTTTCTGGTAGCTTGCTAACAACATTGAAGAAAATAGTACTTTAAGTATTACTTTAATTAGACTACACACACAAAAAAATACGTAAGAGAAATGCTTATTGCTTGTATTGACAGAACCTCTTAGTTCGCGATCGTATATGTGCTGTCATTTTGAGACCGTTTTAGCTTCCCCATAGAAGTGAATGGAGAGCGACAAATACCCTATTCTGGATTATCACCCCAGGGGAGCACTAACGAACATATTTCGCCACCATTTGGACTCATATCATGGCCAGGTAACTACACAACCCAAAGTTCTACCAAACTTCAGTTGTGCTTTAAAGCGACACCTTATGCAGCTAATGCAAGCGCATACTGAAAAACGCTGTTATAATCGTATGTTTACTATAGCTTGCCGTAGAAGTGCAGCCGTTCGCTCTTCATAGCGATCCAATCAAGTTGCTCATTACTACACGGAAAATAGAACATGTGATATGATTCGCTCACACTAGTACATTGAAACATCAAGCGAGCTACACCAAAGAGGGTAGGCGGAGCAAGAGGTCCAACTTTGGCGCTGGAATGTCTTCTGTTGGAATCTATGAGACAGACAACAGGCGCTCATTGAATGAATGGAAGTCAATGGAGTTTTTACAAAACCATTCGCTAAACGGGTCATTATCAGACAGACTAAATGAAAAGTCTCCCTTTTCTTTTTAGATTATATGTGCCTAGGTTGCCAGGACCCAGTACTACTACTTACAACTCGTTATGATTTTGACTATCCAACGAAAATCAACTTTAAATCGGGCTAGCGCTGGGCAGATGCGCATCACTCGAAGCATACGTTATGTAACTTTAGTTGCTAAGATAACTGAAAACACTACTGCGCATGCCTGATCACTTCTTCTTGTGCGGACAAAACATCCAATGGGGAAAAGCGCCATTTGCGTATCTTGTCAATATCTAAAATCTTTGGCTACACAACACGGCCGCAATAATGGCTGTACACTCTTTATACTAGTTACAGTAGTCGATGCCTAGATGAACAATACAACAGTTAACGAATTAGTATAGTGCACTAATGACCGCATACAGTTATGGATTGTGCATAGCTTGCTAGCTACCCACCGAAGGAGTAAGACTCGTTTAATATGATCCAGTGTTAACTAGCTACGTGTTAACTCGTGTAGCTAACTATAACGTTACATCTTGCTTGCGAACATAACATGCAGCTTGGCCACATAACTAGCTAACTTATATTGCTACGTTAACGATTCCCTCAGATGGGTAACTAAAACATTAACGGTAGCGTTAGTTAGTTAACTAGCTAACGTTACCTGAATTGCTAACTACCAGGTTAATTTAAAGTCACATACGTTAGTTACCGCTAGCTATGTGTTTGGCTGGCTGGTAACGTTAGTTAACGTAGGCTAGTTACGAGAGGATGTTCTGGTAACGTTCATTCATAGCCACCCAAAAAGCTGGCAACACTGGATCAATACGTATCGGTATCTAGGGTAAGTTATTCTGACTACAACGAGGGACGAATAATTCAGCGTTAGCTAACGTTAGCCAGCTATCGATATCAGGTAACGTAACGTTAACGTGTAACTTCACATTTCCATAGCTTGGGTATGTTCATTAACGTTAACGTTAGTTATCTTAACATGGACATCGGATCTGCATTGCTTGTTAATAAGATGGCGAGATAGACATATACATTAACGTTAACGTTGTATTGAAATGTACGTTATCGTTACATCGGATCTGCATTGCTTGGTAATGAGATGGCGAGTTAACTTCGATGTATAACGTTAGCCAACTCGGGTTTGTTTTAAATATGCAGTAGCAAACTGACTTGATATTTTGCCATTTATTTCCCCGCGAATGCCATATTTCGCAAATTCCAATGCAGAAAATCTAAAACCAGTATTGGCTAAAGTTGTACCTGGGTCAGGGTAAAACTAAGTTTTATCACTTGTGAACCATTCCTTAGTGATGTGGTGTGTACCTAGCAGGTACCTAGTCGTTGTGGTATGTGTCGCTACTTAGATAACGTTAAGTTGCACAAAACAAAAAAAAGTTAAGGCATATGACTGTCCTGTTATTTAGTTACTACTAACGTCAGAGTGTAATTTCTCATATCTGAACATGTTGGTCAATTAAACCATTGCTACAGTCAGTCAAGCTCATGTTTGGTTATATCTGCCTGTTCCCTAGAATGGAGTGCCCACCGACGAAGCGACTGAAAGGGCTAAATTATGGTGCTCCATCCACTACTGATCCTTTTGGCGATGACGAGGACTTCACTCAAGATGATTTGGCTGAGATCGATATTATCGCGTCCCAGGCATTCACAGGGGATGTGGGTGTGAAAGGTCCAACGGAGACCTCAGGTGGTGTTTATCCTCTTCCCGGCGCCCAGAGAAGACATGTTTTAGAGGGTAGGAAAACCTATGCTCTGAGCGGAAGTAGCAACTCTGGCCAGAGTAACATGGGCAGCATTTATCAACTTCCAACTGTCGAGGCTTTTGGTAAGTTTCACGAATATTGCTTTATTGCTTGACAGTTGGGGTGAACTCAACTGCTTAATAACCAGTGTGCTGGCTTTGACCAAAAAAACATGGGCCCTATGTTAGACCAGTGAGGACTGAAAATGTACTCATGCCCCGCATCTCGAGAGTTGCTGTCCAGCTTCCTGTCCGTCGCCGCTTGCCCCTCCCTCCCCACCACCGCTGCCAGCTGATCCTGCCGCCATCGGCACCCGGTTTCCCACCATCATTGCCGCCACATCTGGACTGTCATCTAGCTGCTGCAATTTCTACTATCATGGATATTGGCAGTCAGTTTTGACCATGCTGGTCATTAAGATCTAGACCCTGAGCCGACCTGAGGAGAATGGGTTTCCCCCTTGAGTCTGGTTCCTCCCAAGGTTTCTTCCTAGTTACCTCAGGGAGTTTTTCCTTGCCACTGTTGCCTCTGGCTTGCTCTTGTGGGGGTTTAGGCTGGGTTTTTTCTGTGAATCGCATTGTGACAACTAGTTGTGAAATGCGCTATATAAATAAATATTGATTTTGATTTGATTTACTCCCTTATGGGATGCTCACAGTTGATCCAGTTTGTGCATTTGGGAACCTCAGGCCAAAGTTTATAGCCCATGTTGGGAGACCATGTTTTGCCCCCAATGAGTGGTTGCAACTAAAACCAGACGCACGCTTACCCTGCTCTTGTCTCAGGCAGCGCGCAGCCTAACTCCTTAGTGTGAGCAGGTAGCATTGGACCCAAAGTGTTAATAGCAGGGACCAATATTTACCCCCTTATATACAAGGTTTAATTTACTAACTAATTTAAAATCAAAAAGTGAAAGGGAAACATGCATTTCATAAAAATGGGACAAAATGAAACGGATTTCTTCGATTTTTACCGTACACACTTTGGTGGGACTAGGCCTTGTTTGCAATAAACCAACAGTGGGATCACAGCTAATATACCATAGACCAGATAGGTCCTGTAAGGGGCCCAGTGTGTGCTACCTGACTGTGGATGAGCTCTAGCCTGTATTTTCTATAGACAGCCTGCAGGGGGGGCCCATACAAGCATGTTTTATGGGTAGTGATTCCTCCTATGCCTTTTTGCTTATTTTAAGAGTACAGGGTCATATCCGTATTAGCTGTCTTGTGTCTGATATGGAGTGAAAGCATGTAATATTATTTTACAGTGGTTGAGCCCATGTGTTGGGGGTTGCATTTTTCAGAGAATGTACAGCAATTCAAGAAAAAGGATGACCTGTTCTGTGGTGATTTAGAAGCACAACAAGCAGAACTGAAGAAAAAGGTATTGACACATCTGTTAATATTTTTGGAACACTGCATGTGATGGATGCTGAATAGATTTGGTTTAGACATGCAATTGTGACACTTCAGTTTAATCTTTTTTAATTGGGAAATTTTTGCCCGGACAGAGCGTGCGTGCCGAAAAGACTGAATGTGGGTAACTGACTGGCTGGCTGGCTACCTGTTCCCGATGTTGAAAATGCGCAAATTTTGAGTTGAAAAGCATACATTTTTTAGTAATTACGGTAAAATGTTTGCTGTCTAACTCCCCGTCCCCTTTTACGAGTGTAATATGGGATTTATTTTGATTTAATTTGTTTTCTTTGAAATGTATTTTATGTGAAGGTTTAAATTCTTATTTAAAACCAAGAAGAGATTAAGCAGTCCTACATGATCAAGGTTTGGTCAAACTACATGATAAATAGACTATTGTCAACAATAAACAAACATCACAACAATAGATAGCCTTAGGTGTATGGTCGCTATTTTTATAATGATATTGTTACCTCCTCGGCTGAAAACATATTGCTAATGAGTAAGGGCCGAAACATACCTCACGCAAATATGCGAACGTGGACGCTTCGAGCTACGCAAACAGTTTTTGACATTTGTGAAAGGCAAACTGGAGGAATGCACAGATTAGACAAGAAAGTTATTTACTGTTGTTGCTGCTATAGCGTCCCTTGCTGCAACGCTCTGGCTTGTCTTTCATAAATGTCATGGCAAAAGAAAAACTTCACGTAGCTCGAATCGTCCATGTTCGCGTATTTGCGTGAGGTATGTTTTGGTCCTAAGCTAAAAGAAGAGTTTACCTGGAAGCCTGCTCACATGGCCTGGTCATGTCAATCACAATTTTAGCTGTCTCTGGCTTTAAAAATGATGGCGAGATGTCAACAGTGTAGCATTCAAAACATTAACAAAAAAACACTTTGTGAACAACCTATGAGGTAGGAAATACATTCAACATGTTTATTAGATCACAGGGACACATACAATGTTTTTTGGTGAGAGAATTTGAATGTAAACAAAGAACGAGTTGTTTACAATGAAACTACATAGTATACCTTTAATGTTAAAAATTAAGTTATGAACTTGCCGCAGATCAAAAATTTACAGTTTATGATGGTTAGCTTGCACTAATTTATAATGTAATTACAGCTAGATGCTAGCTTACAACAAAAAAAGTTAATGTAAAGAAAAGTTGTGATAAAACTAATGCTAGCTATAATTTGTATAGCTTTGCCAAGATGAAAGTGAAATAAAAGAACCAGAAACAAAACTTTTGTTTACAAACAAGAAATGGATCTATTGGAGTAATTGTTATTATTTGCACTTTAGAAGGCAGTGACCCTTGTGACGACATTTTCAACTGAATGTTCTATTGATACGTTCTAATCACATGTTTGTTATGGTACACTTTTGGGCCAGTTCTGGAATGATCACATATTTGTGATGGTACGCGCAAAATGGTTAAAAGCAGAGGTCGCCATGCCTAAATTTTGAGTAATTACGGTAAAAAGGCGGCAGCAAAGTAATTGTTCATTACAAACACCCGATCAGACTAAAACAACCCACATAAGACAATGTGTGTATGCGATTTGCGTGTGTCATAAGCTATTGTTGGAATTGACTTGTTTTGTCTGGACACTGCGGTTCAGTAAACATTCTATTTTGGAGAGGAGTGCAGACAAACAAACTCCAAGTAGATCAGAGGATATTGTTATTGAGATATTGTTTTTGAGCAAATAAAAAAACTTGTGAGAATGCTGTCAATGTGTGCATTCTCTTTGTACAAAAAATGTCAACAGGTCATTAAAACAACTTCAACTCTCCATATAGGCTAACAAAACCATTGATACATTAATATTTTATGAACTAAACTAATGTGATATCTAAACAAAAAAATGCGCTGTCCATTTTTATCACGATATATAAATCGGAGCGAACTGGAGCTTGCAGAGTGGTAACGTCCTAATAGTGCTCATCGCTCTAATTAAATTACGTCCGCTTCCCCTCCTCGCTCACTCCCCGCTCACATACTCTGACACACACACACACACACACACACACACACACACACACACACACACACACACACACACACACACACACACACACACACACACACACACACACACACACACACACACACTTTTGAGCATCAGATGCACTCTGTCGCCCCGGTATGCAGGTCAACCTGCATGCTCCAGAACAATATCCGCCGTGCCTTGTCAAATGTTCCCCACTGGCCGCATACAAGCATCCAGGCTGAGCTAGGCTTGCCTAGTCTTGTTTTTATTGTTGTCTGTGCAGAATTGGTAAGGATTTAATGATAGGCCTTTTATTTTTCAAAGATGTATTTGTGTTTCAGACCACAGAAGATCATCTGTGTGCAGTCATATTAGGCTTTGTATAATGCTTAAATAGAATCTCAGCAGAAATCCTAGAGCTGTTTGTAAAAGAAATGTATAGAAACAGCATCAGATTTATTAAATGGGACTTACTCTCCCTCATTTCTATACACCTCCTTGAGCAGCAAGTTTGAGGTGAAGGTTATGACCTTCTGTTTTCTCGTTTGTTTGTGATGTCATAATAAGTTGAAGGAAGTGGAGGATCAGCTCCTGATGAAAGATGGGGAGATCCGTGTCCTGCGTGACTCCATTAGACACACCCAGCAGGAGAAGGAGCAAGAGAGGCAGAGCCAGCTCCTCCTGGAGAAGGAGAAGGCTCATGCCCAGGGTGAG
This sequence comes from Ilyophis sp. 1 JC-2022, assembly GCA_022702515.1. Lineage (NCBI taxonomy): Eukaryota > Metazoa > Chordata > Actinopteri > Anguilliformes > Synaphobranchidae > Ilyophis > Ilyophis sp. 1 JC-2022. The sequence goes on from JAKUDI010000991.1 coordinate 21,103, forward strand.
AAGGAGAAGGAGCTATTGAAGAAGGTAATTGTGTTACTTGCAACCAATCTGATATAAACGTATAGATTGAAGAACTATATCCTCTTCTTCGTTCACCTATCATTTTATCATACGTCTGATGCACAAATAAGTAAAAATAATTCAGCTTTTGGAGGAAGACAGTATATTACCATATAAGACAAGTGGCCTGAACCTTGTCTTAATAAACACCACTGCAGTTTTTTCCTCATAAAAAAGTATTTCCTATACCTACACGCGTTATGTGGGGCTGGTACAATCAGCCTTTGACTACAGGTTACCACCAGCAATAATGGTTATGCCGTGCTAATACTGGTGGCTACAATTTACTATGTGTTATACAGTTTTCCTCACTTGAGTTGTATTGCAATCATTAACCCCTTCACGCAGATGGCAAATTTGGTCAGTTCTCACCTATTTAGGGGGTGCTCTGTTTAAGGCTTTATAGCTTCAGGGGCCACATGTAAAAACAGTGCTGAGCAGAAAAATGCCCTCAGAAAGCTGCGTAAATGAGTTTCCACGCAGAAATTCAGATGTATAAAATAAGAGAACCTGCGTACCTCTGCACACGCTGGACATGTGTACGCAATGTTCGGAGACAGTCTGATATGGCGACAGCGTGGTAGAAAGGCAGAGGGAGAACATGCAAAACCTTGTGACTTTCTTCCTGAGAGTTTTTTTTTGTTTTTTTTATTTTTACATTTTACTCAGAGTTTTATACATGTGGCCCCAGGTGTGAACATCACAGAAACATGGTAAATGGCTTAAATGAAACAAGACAGTTGTAACATTTACAATAAAAACTTAGATTTGTTTATTTTCATGATTTAAGGCAAAATAAAGTGCCACAAATGCAAAGAAACATTGGAGTGTGGGGGGGGTAAATCTATACATTTTGTAGATCATAAACTACTGAAGATATACGATGCAAAATATAGGCATTGTACCCTGGTGTCCATTAGTTTCTCCAAATCTCTCCAAATGGCTAAATTGAGCTCTGCTCTAAATCATAATAATCGTGATATAATTAACTACAAATCAACTGTTTAGGCTAATAAAACTCACCTTTGCATCATTTTCAAGTGGGAATTACTATTTTTTCATCAGTATATGGGGGTAAATATCTATGGGTCCAAAACCCTATCCAAAACATGTCATAAAATTAATAAAATGTGTTTTGTCCATTATAAAGCATATACATTTGCCCCTTCTGAAATGAATGATGATGAAAACATTGATATCACACTGTTACACACACCTAAATATGTAGCCTAATCATTCACTCATGTACCTCAATAAAACATCAATTACCCTGTACTCTACAGTATGTATGCATGCTTTTGCCCGGGGATCACATTTTTCTGTAGTAAAAAAAAAAAAAAAAAAAGTTCCCATTCATAATGACCCCAAGGATAATTTTACATTCATCTATGTATCAGCGCACAGTAAATTGGAATGAGTATTTTCCATCCCCTAAGTGTCAGGTATAGCCCAGGAAGATAAGCCTATAGCTTATATTATGTACGATAACATTACAATGAAATAATATTCCTGCAACAAGAAAATGCTGCCAAATGTTCTAGCTTCAATGAAAATCGGTACATCAAACATAAAACATGACTGAGCCAACAATGAACGTTACACTACAGTGTGTGAAATGCACTCAAAATGCGCAGATAATAATATCTAACAATATCTGGACAAGATGGTGATCAAGTGAAAAATGTACATATGTAGCCAGTGAGGCGAACCGCATATTACAAGCATACTTCTTTCATATCGAGGACGAAAAACTTGCATCAGCGAATGCCTTTTCTGTGGCTGTTTGCATCATACTACATTGATAAAATGAAACATTCTGTTACGCTGGGCTGTAATTTGTTGTTCAAAGCACCCAATAACAAATTGCAAACACAGTTGAGAAGGATATACTGTCATCTATCGGATAAAAAAGTTTTGAATAAAACCAGAATGACGTGAAATACTTCAGAGCTGCAGGTACAGTATATGGTGTGCTGAACACAGAAGTTTCATGTTGTGTAATAACGTTCTAAACTGGTGAGTATTTCTCAAACAGATTGTCCAAGACAATAAATGACCACTGAATTTTGAATGGAACGTCTCTGTGAAAAACTGATGGTAGGATTGTATATTTAGTAGCAGATATTGATAGTGATGATGTGATATCATTACACAAGAATTTTACGTTTATTTTGCATTTCAGTGAGCAGGGCTTTTCACTGTTTTTGTGGCATACGATCGGGCTATTGTTGGGTTTATTTTGTTGCTATGACGGAATACTAATTTTAGATGATGAAGAAATATATTTATGATCTCACACATAGATGCTATTGTCCACTATGTCACGCATGGGTAGACTGGGTGGGAGGTCGCTTGTTACGGGACTTGTTACGGGAGAATAGTGACACTTAGAAGCTCCGTAATCGGCAGAGTTGTCACAAATCTTATCTCAATAAAGATACAACGCAGAGTTTCTTGTTTCCACACATAGTTTAGCTACAGGAGCAACAAATGTCTCAGCTGAGCAAAATCTTGCTGTCGGCGCCATGATGACTAGGCATCTGTGCCATGATGACTAGGCATCTGTGCAAAAGGGTTAAGTAAGTCACTAGTTTGAAGGAATTAATTGTTGTCAAATCACAACACGAGCATTTATAAAAGTTGATTTATACAGTAGTAGAATTTATTTAATTGTTTTTTGCTGCATCATTTCTTACAATTGTTTAACTTTCCAGGTTCAATCCTTGCAGTCAGAGTTGCACTTTAAAGAGGCAGAGATGAATGAAATAAAGACCAAACTTCAGAACTCTGAACGAGGAAGTAAGCGTGTTGCATCTTCTACTGTAAGACATAGGTATGCTTTATTTCAGTCTTTTCTTTTTCTATTTACATCAAGTAGTGTCTGGCACAATATCTTTTCCCCCTCATAATCGAAAGAGATTTTTTGTAGCAGTATCTAGTTTGGATGTGTTGTCTTTAACTAGGAATTTGCATTAGTTATGGAAGTAGCCTATTGTTATTTTTAAAGAGTAAGTGCACCCACTGTCTCAGCCCGTCTCCGCCTACGGAGGATCTGTGTCCATCCTTATTTGCATAAATGAACGTAGAATGTGCAAATGATTTCGTATAACTTGGGTCAAACTAGACGTTGCAGATCAAATATGAATCAAGATTCAACAACTACATGGCCTATTTCTCACCTCAAATATTTTCAGAAGTGGAGCCGAAATGAAAGGAACGTAGTGGGTCTAACCAATCAGGTGCCGGCTGTTTCCGTTGTGGGCGACAACAATTATCCATATAACGTAGCGGTACCTCCGAAGAGGTACCTCCATCACGATTGGGGCGGCAATGTGGGGAGCAGAAAGGGAATTTCAACCGTTCGAGGGCAGCACCAAGAAGCTTTTTTTACCAGTTTCTTATGATACACACTATTATTTCAGAATTGTTGAAATAACGGAATGGATGAATAAGTTTTATGATAAGGTAGGCGTACAAACACGTTTACAGCGGGGGAAAAAAGTGATCTAGGCTGTACTTACCCTTTAATGGAAATGTTTATTCACAGATCTCTTACTGATATGGAATACTGAGAATGTATTGAAATAAAAATATATTGAGATGTTGCAACGCTTCACAATGTCAGAAGTCTGAACATTTAAAATGATTGCCACTTTCATATATTTTAAAAACACGCTACAGTGGAGCTATGCTAACTCCTTCTTTTCTCCAGCCCCAGAAGGTGTTCCCCAGCAGTGCTGCAGCAGGAAGGGAGCGGGGGCAGTGGAGCCTCACCTGGGGTCAGCCCTTTCCTCACCAAGGAGAGCTTTGCCGCCCAGCTATCTAATAGGGCTTCTCC
>JAKUDI010000992.1:0-7500 GCA_022702515.1 Ilyophis sp. 1 JC-2022
CACTACCTCTCACGGGACGGTTAAAACAGCTCTTGTCACACAGGAAGGCGGATGCACACTGATAATCAGTGTTTAACTTCTAGCTGTATAGCAGTCGCTCAGACACTCGTCTTTTGAAGTGCACACGGGTGATTTGCAATTGGCAACAGCCGCATGAGGCACTTCCTAAGCGCGGTTAAATAATTATTACCACTTAAAAGGCACGCAAGCCTGAAACTAACAGCCTATCCAATCAAACTACCTAGCAAACAGCCAAAACGCAGAACATAGAAACTAGTAAGCAATTGCTAAGATGAGCGTTCAACAAGGTCCAATTAAAGTCAATAAAATCATACAAACAGCGGCTAGTATTAAAATCGTCACTACCTCTCACGGGACGGTTAAAACAGCTCTTGTCACACAGGAAGGCGGATGCACACTGATAATCAGTGTTTAACTTCTAGCTGTATAGCAGTCGCTCAGACACTCGTCTTTTGAAGTGCACACGGGTGATTTGCAATTGGCAACAGCCGTGTGAGGCACTTCCTAAGCGCGGTTAAATAATTATTACCACTTAAAAGGCACGCAAGCCTGAAACTAACAGCCTATCCAATCAAACTACCTAGCAAACAGCCAAAACGCAGAACATAGAAACTAGTAAGCAATTGCTAAGATGAGATGAAAATTTTTTTTTTTTAAATGCCTGGTTGGTGTGAGGCTGGGGGGGTAGGTTGTAAATGCCTGGTTGGTGTGAGGCTGGGGGGGTAGGTTGTAAATGCCTGGTTGGTGTGAGGCTGGGGGGGTAGGTTGTAAATGCCTGGTTGGTGTGAGGCTGGGGGGGTAGGTTGTAAATGCCTGGTTGGTGTGAGGCTGGGGGGGTAGGTTGTAAATGCCTGGTTGGTGTGAGGCTGGGGGGGTAGGTTGTAAATGCCTGGTTGGTGTGAGGCTGGGGGGGTAGTTTGTAAAAAAAAAAAAAAAATTTTTTTTTTTTTTTAAATGCCTGGTTGGTGTGAGGCTGGGGGGGTAGGTTGTAAATGCCTGGTTGGTGTGAGGCTGGGGGGGTAGGTTGTAAATGCCTGGTTGGTGTGAGGCTGGGGGGGTAGGTTGTAAATGCCTGGTTGGTGTGAGGCTGGGGGGGTAGGTTGTAAATGCCTGGTTGGTGTGAGGCTGGGGGGGTAGGTTGTAAATGCCTGGTTGGTGTGAGGCTGGGGGGGTAGGTTGTAAAAAAAAAAAATATATTTTAATTTTTTTTTAAATGCCTGGTTGGTGTGAGGCTGGGGGGTTAGGTTGTAAATGCCTGGTTGGTGTGAGGCTGGGGGGGTAGGTTGTAAATAATGCAGAATTATAATAATTATTATTATTATTTTTTAAATGCCTGGTTGGTGTGAGGCTGGGGGGGTAGGTTGTAAAAAAATTATTATTATTATTTTTTTTTTTTAAATGCCTGGTTGGTGTGAGGCTGGGGGGGTAGGTTGTAGGGTTGCAAAGGGGCGGAAAATTTCCGGTAAATTTCCAGTAAGTTTCCGGTAAATTTCCATGGGAAGTTAAGCTGGGGAATTTTGGAAATATTCCATATTGGAAACTTTACATGGGAATAATGGGAATTAAGGGAATTTATGGGAATTAATGGGAATTTAGGGGAACTAACTGGGAATTGAGGGTAATGTAATGAAATTGTATCATATCCAAGCATAAATATAAACATAAGTCATAAGAAAACCTCCATGCAAAATGATACAATTAAAAAAGAAAGATATTTCAACAGATTTATTTTTAAGTAGAACAGAACAAGTTTTAATTATTTTATTGAACCATCATTTGTTTCATTGAAGAACATAAACATGAATGTTGAGTTAAATATTACTCATCCCCCCCCAACCCCACTCATTCAAAAATGCACGCCCCCATCCAAAAATCCCCACAAAGTCCCGTTCAAAATGTTAAATGAAAAGAGCCCCACTCCCTCCATAAAGTCCCATTTAAACATGCAAATCTTCCTTCAAGCAATCCTCTGCATTTTTGCCTAACCCTTTCAGTCAATGGGCTCTTCCTGGGCCTCATCAACATCCAACAACATGTCCACTTCCTCAACATCCAACTCTGACTCTTCCTCTTCAGTGTCACTTTCCAGCCTTGTTGAGGATGTCTCTGTGTCAGGCTCAAAGAGCCTTAGGTTTGCCCGAATGCCAACCAGTTTTTCCACTCTCACATTTGTGAGCCTGTTGCGAACCTTTGTGTGTGTGTTCCCAAACAGTGACCAGTTGCGCTCGGAGGCGGCTGATGATGGAGGCTACAGGTGCAAGGGCCTCAGATCCACAAAGTCCCTTCCACCAGGTGGCTGCAGATATGTGCTGGCATGACTGCCATATTCCATCCCCTTCCCAAAGGCCTTGCTTTGTTCGATACTTCGCCAAACTGCCTAGAACTTTGCCTTTATCAAGACCCAGGTGGTCAGACATGGCTGTAATGACAGCGTAGGCACTGTTAATTTCTTCCCCAGAAAGTATGCCCCTGTCATATTTTGGGTCCAGCATGTATGCTGCTGCATGCACCGGCTTCATGCAGAACTCCCGTCGCTTTTCCAATGTCTTGACCACAGCTGTTTGCTCTGCTTTCAGTAGTAGGGAAGTGGGCAGGACCGTCTGGATTTCTTCTTTGAGTTCTGCAAAAAGACAATGGACATCCGATAAGATGGCACCATCCCCCTCTATCTTCGCTATTGCTGCTGCAATAGGTTTGAGTATTGTCAGACTGCTAGATACTCTTTCCCAGAACACATCATCTAACATTATCTTCTTTATGTCACTTTCAATCCCTGCAGTCTGGGATATGGCCATCTCTTGCAGAGACTCCTTTCCCTCCACAAGGCTGTCATACATGATGACAACGCCACCCCATCGTGTGCTGCTTGGGAGCTTCAGTGTAGTATTCTTGTTCTTTTCCTTTTGCTTTGACATATACGTAGCGGAAGCTACTTGTTTGCCCTTCACATATTTAACAACTTGTTTCGCTCTCTTGTTCAGGGTGTCCATTGTTTTCAGTGCCATTATATCTTTTAGCAGAAGATTGAGTGTATGGGCAGCACAGCCAATAGTTGTTATTTGAGGGAAGGTCTCCTCCACATGTGCCCAGGCAACCTTCATATTGGCTGCATTGTCAGTGACCAGTGCAAAAACCTTATCTGGTCCAAGGTCATTGATGATCACTTTCAGCTCATCAGCAATGTATTGGCCTGTGTGTCTGTTTTCCTTTGTGTCTACACTCTTGTAGAAAACAGGTTGAGGAGTGGTGATGATGTAGTTAATAATTCCTTGGCCCCGGATATTTGACCATCCATCAGAGATGACTGAAATACAGTCAGCTTTGTCAATGGTCTGCTTGACCTTTGTTTGAACTCTGCTGAACTCTTCATCCAGCAAATGAGTAGACAGTGCATGTCTGGTTGGGGGGGTGTATGCTGGTCGGAGAACATTTAAAAACCTCCTCCAGTACACATTGGATGGCAGCATCAGGGGTGAGCCAGAAGCATAGACTGCACGAGCGAAACACTCATCTGCATTTCTCTGGCTGGGTTCATCCATAAAATCAAAGAATCCTCTGATGCGAGAGGGACCAGGAGCTGATGAGAGGGCTGATACAGCTGAAACAGATTCATTTTCCCCTGGAGTGGAACTCCTGTCTGCTGCATGTTGTGGGCCTTGAGGATTTTTTAGGCACTTTGCAATATGCTGCTGCATTTTTGTGGCATTCTTCACATATGTCTTATCACAATATTTACACATATATACAGACTTCCCTTGAACATTAGCTGGTGTGAAATGTCTCCACACATTGGATAGCGCACGTGGCATTTTTCTGTAAAGTAAGACAAGAGCTTGTAAGAATACTAATGCAATGGCATGAACAGATATATAAATAGTAAGGCTAGCTAAACAACTGGAATGATCTTTAAAACATCTTTCAGGAGGCAGAGAGAAACAGCATCACATTTGAGGTAGCTAGCATTTTTATAAGAGTGCCTCATAGATGCACTCTTATGCTAGCTATGGCTTATTTAGCATTTACCTTATCAGCTATGCTAGCTACCTATGACTCATTTAGCATTTAACTTATCAGCTAGCTATATACTAGATGAATACATTTATGCTAGCTATGGCTAGCTATGGCTTATTTATGCTAGCTATGGCTAGCATATATAAGCCATATGCTAGCTATAGCTTATTTAGCATTTAACTTATCAGCTAGCTATCTACTAGATGAATACATTTGTATGTGATATTTGCAATTTAAACATTTAATAAATATATTTCCCCATAATATCATCAAAACTTACTTAACTTTGTGTAGTCCACAGGCGCAAATGTGTGCCTTCAATAGTCTTGTGCTTTGGGCTCAAAAGTGTGGTCCAGTCTTCTGGAAATCATCTGTACATGTGATGGAGGCATGCACAGTGCCTGTAGGGGGTGTGGTCTCAGTAGCCATGCAGTAAGCAGTGTGCTGTGTGCATGTGATTGAGGAATGACATGGATATTCAAGTGCACTTGGATGGGATCTGTTTGTTTTAGTCAAGATTATACTAAAATATATTTTCCCCAACTATATTTAAGTTCCCAATGAAGAGCCAACCTTCAGTTTTGAAAATTCCCAGTTTATTCCCGTTTATTCCCATAAATTCCCGTTAATTCCCATAAATTCCCGTTTATTCCCATGGAAAGTTTCCAACTTTGAAAATTCCCGGAATTTTGCAACCCTAGTAGGTTGTAAATGCCTGGTTGGTGTGAGGCTGGGGGGGTAGGTTGTAAATAATGCAGATTATTTTTATTTTATTTTTTTTAATGCTGGGGGTAGGTTGTAAATAATGCAGAATTATAATTATTATTATTATTATTTTTTAAATGCCTGGTTGGTGTGAGGCTGGGGGGGTAGGTTGTAAATGCCTGGTTGGTGTGAGGCTGGGGGGGTAGGTTGTAAATGCCTGGTTGGTGTGAGGCTGGGGGGGTAGGTTGTAAATGCCTGGTTGGTGTGAGGCTGGGGGGGTAGGTTGTAAAAAAATTATTATTATTATTTTTTTTTTTAAATGCCTGGTTGGTGTGAGGCTGGGGGGGTAGGTTGTAAATGCCTGGTTGGTGTGAGGCTGGGGGGGTAGGTTGTAAATAATGCAGATTATTTTTTTAAAATTTTTTTTTAATGCTGGGGGTAGGTTGTAAATAATGCAGAATTATAATTATTATTATTATTATTTTTTAAATGCCTGGTTGGTGTGAGGCTGGGGGGGTAGGTTGTAAATGCCTGGTTGGTGTGAGGCTGGGGGGGTAGGTTGTAAATGCCTGGTTGGTGTGAGGCTGGGGGGGTAGGTTGTAAATGCCTGGTTGGTGTGAGGCTGGGGGGGTAGGTTGTAAATGCCTGGTTGGTGTGAGGCTGGGGGGGTAGGTTGTAAATAATGCAGATTATTTATTTTTATTTTTTTTTTTAATGCTGGGGGTAGGTTGTAAATAATGCAGAATTATAATTATTATTATTATTATTTTTTAAATGCCTGGTTGGTGTGAGGCTGGGGGGGTAGGTTGTAAATAATGCAGATTATTATTATTATTATTTTTTTTTAATGCTGGGGGTAGGTTGTAAATAATGCAGAATTATAATTATTATTATTATTATTTTTTAAATGCCTGGTTGGTGTGAGGCTGGGGGGGTAGGTTGTAAATGCCTGGTTGGTGTGAGGCTGGGGGGGTAGGTTGTAAATGCCTGGTTGGTGTGAGGCTGGGGGGGTAGGTTGTAAATGCCTGGTTGGTGTGAGGCTGGGGGGGTAGGTTGTAAATAATGCAGATTATTATTATTTTTTTTTTTTTTTAATGCTGGGGGTAGGTTGTAAATAATGCAGAATTATAATTATTATTATTATTATTTTTTAAATGCCTGGTTGGTGTGAGGCTGGGGGGGTAGGTTGTAAAAAAATTATTATTATTATTATTTTTTTTTTAAATGCCTGGTTGGTGTGAGGCTGGGGGGGTAGGTTGTAAATGCCTGGTTGGTGTGAGGCTGGGGGGGTAGGTTGTAAATAATGCAGATTATTTTTTTTTTTTTTTTAATGCTGGGGGTAGGTTGTAAATAATGCAGAATTATAATTATTATTATTATTATTTTTTAAATGCCTGGTTGGTGTGAGGCTGGGGGGGTAGGTTGTAAATGCCTGGTTGGTGTGAGGCTGGGGGGTAGGTTGTAAATGCCTGGTTGGTGTGAGGCTGGGGGGGTAGGTTGTAAATGCCTGGTTGGTGTGAGGCTGGGGGGGTAGGTTGTAAATGCCTGGTTGGTGTGAGGCTGGGGGGGTAGGTTGTAAATAATGCAGATTATTATTATTTTTTTTTTTTTAATGCTGGGGGTAGGTTGTAAATAATGCAGAATTATAATTATTATTATTATTATTTTTTAAATGCCTGGTTGGTGTGAGGCTGGGGGGGTAGGTTGTAAATGCCTGGTTGGTGTGAGGCTGGGGGGGTAGGTTGTAAATAATGCAGATTATTTTTATTTTATTTTTTTTTAATGCTGGGGGTAGGTTGTAAATAATGCAGAATTATAATTATTATTATTATTATTTTTTAAATGCCTGGTTGGTGTGAGGCTGGGGGGGTAGGTTGTAAAAAAATTTTTTAAATGCCTGGTTGGTGTGAGGCTGGGGGGGTAGGTTGTAAATGCCTGGTTGGTGTGAGGCTGGGGGGGTAGGTTGTAAATGCTTGGTTGGTGTGAGGCTGGGGGGGTAGGTTGTAAATGCCTGGTTGGTGTGAGGCTGGGGGGGTAGGTTGTAAATGCCTGGTTGGTGTGAGGCTGGGGGGGTAGGTTGTAAATGCCTGGTTGGTGTGAGGCTGGGGGGGTAGGTTGTAAATAATGCAGATTATTATTATTTTTTTTTTTTTAATGCTGGGGGTAGGTTGTAAATAATGCAGAATTATAATTATTATTATTATTATTTTTTAAATGCCTGGTTGGTGTGAGGCTGGGGGGGTAGGTTGTAAAAAAATTATTATTATTATTTTTTTTTTTAAATGCCTGGTTGGTGTGAGGCTGGGGGGGTAGGTTGTAAATGCCTGGTTGGTGTGAGGCTGGGGGGGTAGGTTGTAAATAATGCAGATTATTTTTATTTAATTTTTTTTAATGCTGGGGGTAGGTTGTAAATAATGCAGAATTATAATTATTATTATTATTATTTTTTAAATGCCTGGTTGGTGTGAGGCTGGGGGGGTAGGTTGTAAATGCCTGGTTGGTGTGAGGCTGGGGGGGTAGGTTGTAAATGCCTGGTTGGTGTGAGGCTGGGGGGGTAGGTTGTAAAAAAATTATTATTATTTTTTTTTTTTTTTAAATGCCTGGTTGGTGTGAGGCTGGGGGGGTAGGTTGTAAATGCCTGGTTGGTGTGAGGCTGGGGGGGTAGGTTGTAAATAATGCAGATTATTTTTTTTAAATTTTTTTTTAATGCTGGGGGTAGGTTGTAAATAATGCAGAATTATAATTATTATTATTATTATTTTT
>JAKUDI010000992.1:12500-17500 GCA_022702515.1 Ilyophis sp. 1 JC-2022
CTGGGGGGGTAGGTTGTAAATGCCTGGTTGGTGTGAGGCTGGGGGGGTAGGTTGTAAATGCCTGGTTGGTGTGAGGCTGGGGGGGTAGGTTGTAAATGCCTGGTTGGTGTGAGGCTGGGGGGGGTAGGTTGTAAAAAAATTATTATTATATATATTTTTTTTAAATGCCTGGTTGGTGTGAGGCTGGGGGGGTAGGTTGTAAATGCCTGGTTGGTGTGAGGCTGGGGGGGTAGGTTGTAAAAAAATTATTATTATTATTTTTTTTTTTAAATGCCTGGTTGGTGTGAGGCTGGGGGGGTAGGTTGTAAAAAAATTATTATTATTTTTTTTTTTTTTTTAAATGCCTGGTTGGTGTGAGGCTGGGGGGGTAGGTTGTAAATGCCTGGTTGGTGTGAGGCTGGGGGGGTAGGTTGTAAATAATGCAGATTATTATTTTTTTTTAAATTATTTTTTTAATGCTGGGGGTAGGTTGTAAATAATGCAGAATTATAATTATTATTATTATTATTTTTTAAATGCCTGGTTGGTGTGAGGCTGGGGGGGTAGGTTGTAAATGCCTGGTTGGTGTGAGGCTGGGGGGGTAGGTTGTAAATGCCTGGTTGGTGTGAGGCTGGGGGGGTAGGTTGTAAATGCCTGGTTGGTGTGAGGCTGGGGGGGTAGGTTGTAAATGCCTGGTTGGTGTGAGGCTGGGGGGGTAGGTTGTAAATGCCTGGTTGGTGTGAGGCTGGGGGGGTAGGTTGTAAAAAAATTATTATTATTATTTTTTTTTTTTAAATGCCTGGTTGGTGTGAGGCTGGGGGGGTAGGTTGTAAATGCCTGGTTGGTGTGAGGCTGGGGGGGTAGGTTGTAAAAAAATTATTATTATTATTATTTTTTTTAAATGCCTGGTTGGTGTGAGGCTGGGGGGGTAGGTTGTAAAAAAATTATTATTATTATTTTTTTTTTTTTAAATGCCTGGTTGGTGTGAGGCTGGGGGGGTAGGTTGTAAAAAAATTATTATTATTATTTTTTTTTTTTTTTAAATGCCTGGTTGGTGTGAGGCTGGGGGGGTAGGTTGTAAATGCCTGGTTGGTGTGAGGCTGGGGGGGTAGGTTGTAAATAATGCAGATTATTATTTTTTTTAAATTATTTTTTTAATGCTGGGGGTAGGTTGTAAATAATGCAGAATTATAATTATTATTATTTTATTTTTTTTAAATGCCTGGTTGGTGTGAGGCTGGGGGGGTAGGTTGTAAATGCCTGGTTGGTGTGAGGCTGGGGGGGTAGGTTGTAAATGCCTGGTTGGTGTGAGGCTGGGGGGGTAGGTTGTAAATGCCTGGTTGGTGTGAGGCTGGGGGGGTAGGTTGTAAATGCCTGGTTGGTGTGAGGCTGGGGGGGTAGGTTGTAAATGCCTGGTTGGTGTGAGGCTGGGGGGGTAGGTTGTAAATGCCTGGTTGGTGTGAGGCTGGGGGGGTAGGTTGTAAATGCCTGGTTGGTGTGAGGCTGGGGGGGTAGGTTGTAAAAAAATTATTATTATTATTTTTTTTTTTAAATGCCTGGTTGGTGTGAGGCTGGGGGGGTAGGTTGTAAATGCCTGGTTGGTGTGAGGCTGGGGGGGTAGGTTGTAAATAATGCAGATTATTATTATTTTTTTTTAATGCTGGGGGTAGGTTGTAAATAATGCAGAATTATAATTATTATTATTATTATTTTTTAAATGCCTGGTTGGTGTGAGGCTGGGGGGGTAGGTTGTAAATGCCTGGTTGGTGTGAGGCTGGGGGGGTAGGTTGTAAATGCCTGGTTGGTGTGAGGCTGGGGGGGTAGGTTGTAAATGCCTGGTTGGTGTGAGGCTGGGGGGGGTAGGTTGTAAAAAAATTATTATTATATATTTTTTTTTTAAATGCCTGGTTGGTGTGAGGCTGGGGGGGTAGGTTGTAAATGCCTGGTTGGTGTGAGGCTGGGGGGGTAGGTTGTAAAAAAATTATTATTATTATTATTTTTTTTTAAATGCCTGGTTGGTGTGAGGCTGGGGGGGTAGGTTGTAAAAAAATTATTATTATTATTATTTTTTTTTAAATGCCTGGTTGGTGTGAGGCTGGGGGGGTAGGTTGTAAATGCCTGGTTGGTGTGAGGCTGGGGGGGTAGGTTGTAAATAATGCAGATTATTATTTTTTTTAAATTATTTTTTTAATGCTGGGGTTAGGTTGTAAATAATGCAGAATTATAATTATTATTATTATTATTTTTTTAAATGCCTGGTTGGTGTGAGGCTGGGGGGGTAGGTTGTAAATGCCTGGTTGGTGTGAGGCTGGGGGGGTAGGTTGTAAATGCCTGGTTGGTGTGAGGCTGGGGGGGTAGGTTGTAAATGCCTGGTTGGTGTGAGGCTGGGGGGGTAGGTTGTAAAAAAATTATTATTATTATTTTTTTTTTTAAATGCCTGGTTGGTGTGAGGCTGGGGGGGTAGGTTGTAAATGCCTGGTTGGTGTGAGGCTGGGGGGGTAGGTTGTAAATAATGCAGATTATTTTTTTAATTTTTTTTTTTAATGCTGGGGGTAGGTTGTAAATAATGCAGAATTATAATTATTATTATTATTATTTTTTAAATGCCTGGTTGGTGTGAGGCTGGGGGGGTAGGTTGTAAATGCCTGGTTGGTGTGAGGCTGGGGGGGTAGGTTGTAAATGCCTGGTTGGTGTGAGGCTGGGGGGGTAGGTTGTAAAAAAAGTTTTTTTTAATTATTTTTTTTTAAATGCCTGGTTGGTGTGAGGCTGGATTGGTAGTTTGTAAAAAAATTATTTTTATTTTTTATTTTTTTAAATGCCTGGTTGGTGTGAGGCTGGGGGGGTAGGTTGTAAAAAAATTATTATTATTATTTTTTTTTTTAAATGCCTGGTTGGTGTGAGGCTGGGGGGGTAGGTTGTAAATGCCTGGTTGGTGTGAGGCTGGGGGGGTAGGTTGTAAATGCCTGGTTGGTGTGAGGCTGGGGGGGTAGGTTGTAAATGCCTGGTTGGTGTGAGGCTGGGGGGGTAGGTTGTAAATAATGCAGATTATTTTTTTAAATTTTTTTTTAATGCTGGGGGTAGGTTGTAAATAATGCAGAATTATAATTATTATTATTATTATTTTTTAAATGCCTGGTTGGTGTGAGGCTGGGGGGGTAGGTTGTAAATGCCTGGTTGGTGTGAGGCTGGGGGGGTAGGTTGTAAATGCCTGGTTGGTGTGAGGCTGGGGGGGTAGGTTGTAAATGCCTGGTTGGTGTGAGGCTGGGGGGGTAGGTTGTAAATAATGCAGATTATTTTTTTAAATTTTTTTTTTAATGCTGGGGGTAGGTTGTAAATAATGCAGAATTATAATTATTATTATTATTATTTTTTAAATGCCTGGTTGGTGTGAGGCTGGGGGGGTAGGTTGTAAATGCCTGGTTGGTGTGAGGCTGGGGGGGTAGGTTGTAAATGCCTGGTTGGTGTGAGGCTGGGGGGGTAGGTTGTAAAAAAAGTTTTTTTAAATTATTTTTTTTTAAATGCCTGGTTGGTGTGAGGCTGGGGGGGTAGGTTGTAAAAAAATTATTATTATTTTTTATTTTTTTAAATGCCTGGTTGGTGTGAGGCTGGGGGGGTAGGTTGTAAAAAAATTATTATTATTATTTTTTTTTTTAAATGCCTGGTTGGTGTGAGGCTGGGGGGGTAGGTTGTAAATGCCTGGTTGGTGTGAGGCTGGGGGGGTAGGTTGTAAATGCCTGGTTGGTGTGAGGCTGGGGGGGTAGGTTGTAAATAATGCAGATTATTATTTTTTTTAAATTATTTTTTTAATGCTGGGGTTAGGTTGTAAATAATGCAGAATTATAATTATTATTATTATTATTTTTTTAAATGCCTGGTTGGTGTGAGGCTGGGGGGGTAGGTTGTAAATGCCTGGTTGGTGTGAGGCTGGGGGGGTAGGTTGTAAATGCCTGGTTGGTGTGAGGCTGGGGGGGTAGGTTGTAAATGCTTGGTTGGTGTGAGGCTGGGGGGGTAGGTTGTAAAAAAATTATTATTATTATTTTTATTTTTTTAAATGCCTGGTTGGTGTGAGGCTGGGGGGGTAGGTTGTAAATGCCTGGTTGGTGTGAGGCTGGGGGGGTAGGTTGTAAATAATGCAGATTATTTTTTTTAATTTTTTTTTTAATGCTGGGGGTAGGTTGTAAATAATGCAGAATTATAATTATTATTATTATTATTTTTTAAATGCCTGGTTGGTGTGAGGCTGGGGGGGTAGGTTGTAAATGCCTGGTTGGTGTGAGGCTGGGGGGGTAGGTTGTAAATGCCTGGTTGGTGTGAGGCTGGGGGGGTAGGTTGTAAATGCCTGGTTGGTGTGAGGCTGGGGGGGTAGGTTGTAAATAATGCAGATTATTATTATTTTTTTTTTTTTTTAATGCTGGGGGTAGGTTGTAAATAATGCAGAATTATAATTATTATTATTATTATTTTTTAAATGCCTGGTTGGTGTGAGGCTGGGGGGGTAGGTTGTAAATGCCTGGTTGGTGTGAGGCTGGGGGGGTAGGTTGTAAATGCTTGGTTGGTGTGAGGCTGGGGGGGTAGGTTGTAAAAAAAGTTTTTTTTAATTATTTTTTTTTAAATGCCTGGTTGGTGTGAGGCTGGATTGGTAGTTTGTAAAAAAATTATTATTATTTTTTATTTTTTTAAATGCCTGGTTGGTGTGAGGCTGGGGGGGTAGGTTGTAAATGCCTGGTTGGTGTGAGGCTGGGGGGGTAGGTTGTAAATAATGCAGATTATTTATTTATTTATTTTTTTTAATGCTGGGGGTAGGTTGTAAATAATGCAGAATTATAATTATTATTATTATTATTTTTTAAATGCCTGGTTGGTGTGAGGCTGGGGGGGTAGGTTGTAAAAAAAATATATATATTTTTTTTTTTAAATGCCTGGTTGGTGTGAGGCTGGGGGGGTAGGTTGTAAATGCCTGGTTGGTGTGAGGCTGGGGGGGTAGGTTGTAAATGCTTGGTTGGTGTGAGGCTGGGGGGGTA
>JAKUDI010000992.1:25000-38181 GCA_022702515.1 Ilyophis sp. 1 JC-2022
AGGCTGGGGGGGTAGGTTGTAAATGCCTGGTTGGTGTGAGGCTGGGGGGGTAGGTTGTA
Organism: Ilyophis sp. 1 JC-2022; assembly: GCA_022702515.1. Classification (NCBI taxonomy): domain Eukaryota; kingdom Metazoa; phylum Chordata; class Actinopteri; order Anguilliformes; family Synaphobranchidae; genus Ilyophis; species Ilyophis sp. 1 JC-2022. Next base: position 25,060 of record JAKUDI010000992.1, read on the forward strand.
AATGCCTGGTTGGTGTGAGGCTGGGGGGGTAGGTTGTAAAAAAATTATTATTATTATTTTTTTTTTTTAAATGCCTGGTTGGTGTGAGGCTGGGGGGGTAGGTTGTAAATGCCTGGTTGGTGTGAGGCTGGGGGGGTAGGTTGTAAATAATGCAGATTATTTTTTTTAATTTTTTTTTTAATGCTGGGGGTAGGTTGTAAATAATGCAGAATTATAATTATTATTATTATTATTTTTTAAATGCCTGGTTGGTGTGAGGCTGGGGGGGTAGGTTGTAAATGCCTGGTTGGTGTGAGGCTGGGGGGGTAGGTTGTAAATGCCTGGTTGGTGTGAGGCTGGGGGGGTAGGTTGTAAATGCCTGGTTGGTGTGAGGCTGGGGGGGTAGGTTGTAAAAAAATTATTATTATATAATTTTTTTTTAAATGCCTGGTTGGTGTGAGGCTGGGGGGGTAGGTTGTAAATGCCTGGTTGGTGTGAGGCTGGGGGGGTAGGTTGTAAATGCCTGGTTGGTGTGAGGCTGGGGGGGTAGGTTGTAAATAATGCAGATTATTTTTATTTTATTTTTTTTTAAATGCCTGGTTGGTGTGAGGCTGGGGGGGTAGGTTGTAAAAAAAATATTATTATTTTTTATTTTTTTAAATGCCTGGTTGGTGTGAGGCTGGGGGGGTAGGTTGTAAATGCCTGGTTGGTGTGAGGCTGGGGGGGTAGGTTGTAAATAATGCAGAATTATAATTATTATTATTATTATTTTTTAAATGCCTGGTTGGTGTGAGGCTGGGGGGGTAGGTTGTAAAAAAATTATTATTATTTTTTTTTTTTTTTTAAATGCCTGGTTGGTGTGAGGCTGGGGGGGTAGGTTGTAAATGCCTGGTTGGTGTGAGGCTGGGGGGGTAGGTTGTAAATAATGCAGATTATTTTTATTTTTTTATTTTTTTTAATGCTGGGGGTAGGTTGTAAATAATGCAGAATTATAATTATTATTATTATTATTTTTTAAATGCCTGGTTGGTGTGAGGCTGGGGGGGTAGGTTGTAAAAAAATTTTTTTAAATGCCTGGTTGGTGTGAGGCTGGGGGGGTAGGTTGTAAATGCCTGGTTGGTGTGAGGCTGGGGGGGTAGGTTGTAAATGCCTGGTTGGTGTGAGGCTGGGGGGGTAGGTTGTAAATGCCTGGTTGGTGTGAGGCTGGGGGGGTAGGTTGTAAATGCCTGGTTGGTGTGAGGCTGGGGGGTAGGTTGTAAATGCCTGGTTGGTGTGAGGCTGGGGGGGTAGGTTGTAAATGCCTGGTTGGTGTGAGGCTGGGGGGGTAGGTTGTAAATGCCTGGTTGGTGTGAGGCTGGGGGGGTAGGTTGTAAATAATGCAGATTATTTTTTTTTTTATTTTTTTTTTAATGCTGGGGGTAGGTTGTAAATAATGCAGAATTATAATTATTATTATTATTATTTTTTAAATGCCTGGTTGGTGTGAGGCTGGGGGGGTAGGTTGTAAATAATGCAGATTATTATTATTATTATTTTTTTTAATGCTGGGGGTAGGTTGTAAATAATGCAGAATTATAATTATTATTATTATTATTTTTTAAATGCCTGGTTGGTGTGAGGCTGGGGGGGTAGGTTGTAAATGCCTGGTTGGTGTGAGGCTGGGGGGGTAGGTTGTAAATGCCTGGTTGGTGTGAGGCTGGGGGGGTAGGTTGTAAATGCCTGGTTGGTGTGAGGCTGGGGGGGTAGGTTGTAAATAATGCAGATTATTATTATTATTATTTTTTTTAATGCTGGGGGTAGGTTGTAAATAATGCAGAATTATAATTATTATTATTATTATTTTTTAAATGCCTGGTTGGTGTGAGGCTGGGGGGGTAGGTTGTAAAAAAATTATTATTATTATTTTTTTTTTTTTTAAATGCCTGGTTGGTGTGAGGCTGGGGGGGTAGGTTGTAAATGCCTGGTTGGTGTGAGGCTGGGGGGGTAGGTTGTAAATAATGCAGATTATTTTTTTTTATTTTTTTTTTAATGCTGGGGGTAGGTTGTAAATAATGCAGAATTATAATTATTATTATTATTATTTTTTAAATGCCTGGTTGGTGTGAGGCTGGGGGGGTAGGTTGTAAATGCCTGGTTGGTGTGAGGCTGGGGGGGTAGGTTGTAAATAATGCAGATTATTTTTTTTAATTTTTTTTTTAATGCTGGGGGTAGGTTGTAAATAATGCAGAATTATAATTATTATTATTATTATTTTTTAAATGCCTGGTTGGTGTGAGGCTGGGGGGGTAGGTTGTAAATGCCTGGTTGGTGTGAGGCTGGGGGGGTAGGTTGTAAATGCCTGGTTGGTGTGAGGCTGGGGGGGTAGGTTGTAAATGCCTGGTTGGTGTGAGGCTGGGGGGGTAGGTTGTAAAAAAATTATTATTATATTATTTTTTTTTTAAATGCCTGGTTGGTGTGAGGCTGGGGGGGTAGGTTGTAAATGCCTGGTTGGTGTGAGGCTGGGGGGGTAGGTTGTAAAAAATGCAGATTATTTTTAATTATTTTTTTTTTAAATGCCTGGTTGGTGTGAGGCTGGGGGGGTAGGTTGTAAAAAAAATATTATTATTTTTTATTTTTTTAAATGCCTGGTTGGTGTGAGGCTGGGGGGGTAGGTTGTAAATGCCTGGTTGGTGTGAGGCTGGGGGGGTAGGTTGTAAATAATGCAGAATTATAATTATTATTATTATTATTTTTTAAATGCCTGGTTGGTGTGAGGCTGGGGGGGTAGGTTGTAAAAAAAATATTATTATATATTTTTTTTTTAAATGCCTGGTTGGTGTGAGGCTGGGGGGGTAGGTTGTAAATGCCTGGTTGGTGTGAGGCTGGGGGGGTAGGTTGTAAATAATGCAGATTATTTTTTTTTATTTTTTTTTTAATGCTGGGGGTAGGTTGTAAATAATGCAGAATTATAATTATTATTATTATTATTTTTTAAATGCCTGGTTGGTGTGAGGCTGGGGGGGTAGGTTGTAAATGCCTGGTTGGTGTGAGGCTGGGGGGGTAGGTTGTAAATGCCTGGTTGGTGTGAGGCTGGGGGGGTAGGTTGTAAATGCCTGGTTGGTGTGAGGCTGGGGGGGTAGGTTGTAAAAAAATTATTATTATATTATTTTTTTTTAAATGCCTGGTTGGTGTGAGGCTGGGGGGGTAGGTTGTAAATGCCTGGTTGGTGTGAGGCTGGGGGGGTAGGTTGTAAAAAAATTATTATTATTATTTTTTTTTTTTTAAATGCCTGGTTGGTGTGAGGCTGGGGGGGTAGGTTGTAAATGCCTGGTTGGTGTGAGGCTGGGGGGGTAGGTTGTAAATAATGCAGATTATTTTTTTTTTTAAATTTTTTTTTTAATGCTGGGGTTAGGTTGTAAATAATGCAGAATTATAATTATAATTATTTTTTTTTTTTTAAATGCCTGGTTGGTGTGAGGCTGGGGGGGTAGGTTGTAAATGCCTGGTTGGTGTGAGGCTGGGGGGGTAGGTTGTAAATGCCTGGTTGGTGTGAGGCTGGGGGGGTAGGTTGTAAATGCCTGGTTGGTGTGAGGCTGGGGGGGTAGGTTGTAAAAAAATTATTATTATTATTTTTTTTTTTTAAATGCCTGGTTGGTGTGAGGCTGGGGGGGTAGGTTGTAAAAAAATTATTATTATTATTTTTTTTTTTTAAATGCCTGGTTGGTGTGAGGCTGGGGGGGTAGGTTGTAAATGCCTGGTTGGTGTGAGGCTGGGGGGGTAGGTTGTAAATAATGCAGATTATTATTTTTTTTAAATTTTTTTTTTAATGCTGGGGGTAGGTTGTAAATAATGCAGAATTATAATTATTATTATTATTATTTTTTAAATGCCTGGTTGGTGTGAGGCTGGGGGGGTAGGTTGTAAATGCCTGGTTGGTGTGAGGCTGGGGGGGTAGGTTGTAAATGCCTGGTTGGTGTGAGGCTGGGGGGGTAGGTTGTAAATGCCTGGTTGGTGTGAGGCTGGGGGGGTAGGTTGTAAAAAAATTATTATTATATTATTTTTTTTTAAATGCCTGGTTGGTGTGAGGCTGGGGGGGTAGGTTGTAAATGCCTGGTTGGTGTGAGGCTGGGGGGGTAGGTTGTAAAAAATGTTTTTTTAATTATTTTTTTTTAAATGCCTGGTTGGTGTGAGGCTGGGGGGGTAGGTTGTAAAAAAAATATTATTATTTTTTATTTTTTTAAATGCCTGGTTGGTGTGAGGCTGGGGGGGTAGGTTGTAAATAATGCAGAATTATAATTATTATTATTATTATTTTTTAAATGCCTGGTTGGTGTGAGGCTGGGGGGGTAGGTTGTAAAAAAAATATATATATTTTTTTTTAAATGCCTGGTTGGTGTGAGGCTGGGGGGGTAGGTTGTAAATGCCTGGTTGGTGTGAGGCTGGGGGGGTAGGTTGTAAATGCTTGGTTGGTGTGAGGCTGGGGGGTAGGTTGTAAATGCCTGGTTGGTGTGAGGCTGGGGGGGTAGGTTGTAAATGCCTGGTTGGTGTGAGGCTGGGGGGGTAGGTTGTAAATGCCTGGTTGGTGTGAGGCTGGGGGGGTAGGTTGTAAATGCCTGGTTGGTGTGAGGCTGGGGGGGTAGGTTGTAAAAAAATTATTATTATTATTTTTTTTTTTTAAATGCCTGGTTGGTGTGAGGCTGGGGGGGTAGGTTGTAAATGCCTGGTTGGTGTGAGGCTGGGGGGGTAGGTTGTAAATAATGCAGATTATTTTTTTTTATTTTTTTTTTAATGCTGGGGGTAGGTTGTAAATAATGCAGAATTATAATTATTATTATTATTATTTTTTAAATGCCTGGTTGGTGTGAGGCTGGGGGGGTAGGTTGTAAATGCCTGGTTGGTGTGAGGCTGGGGGGGTAGGTTGTAAATGCCTGGTTGGTGTGAGGCTGGGGGGGTAGGTTGTAAATGCCTGGTTGGTGTGAGGCTGGGGGGGGTAGGTTGTAAAAAAATTATTATTATATAATTTTTTTTTAAATGCCTGGTTGGTGTGAGGCTGGGGGGGTAGGTTGTAAATGCCTGGTTGGTGTGAGGCTGGGGGGGTAGGTTGTAAAAAAAGTTTTTTTTAATTATTTTTTTTTAAATGCCTGGTTGGTGTGAGGCTGGGGGGGTAGGTTGTAAAAAAAATATTATTTTTTTTTATTTTTTTAAATGCCTGGTTGGTGTGAGGCTGGGGGGGTAGGTTGTAAATAATGCAGAATTATAATTATTATTATTATTATTTTTTAAATGCCTGGTTGGTGTGAGGCTGGGGGGGTAGGTTGTAAAAAAAATATATATATATTTTTTTTTAAATGCCTGGTTGGTGTGAGGCTGGGGGGGTAGGTTGTAAATGCCTGGTTGGTGTGAGGCTGGGGGGGTAGGTTGTAAATGCTTGGTTGGTGTGAGGCTGGGGGGGTAGGTTGTAAATGCCTGGTTGGTGTGAGGCTGGGGGGGTAGGTTGTAAATGCCTGGTTGGTGTGAGGCTGGGGGGGTAGGTTGTAAATGCCTGGTTGGTGTGAGGCTGGGGGGGTAGGTTGTAAATGCCTGGTTGGTGTGAGGCTGGGGGGGTAGGTTGTAAAAAAATTATTATTATTTTTTTTTTTTTAAATGCCTGGTTGGTGTGAGGCTGGGGGGGTAGGTTGTAAATGCCTGGTTGGTGTGAGGCTGGGGGGGTAGGTTGTAAATAATGCAGATTATTTTTTTTAATTTTTTTTTTAATGCTGGGGGTAGGTTGTAAATAATGCAGAATTATAATTATTATTATTATTATTTTTTAAATGCCTGGTTGGTGTGAGGCTTGGGGGGTAGGTTGTAAATGCCTGGTTGGTGTGAGGCTGGGGGGGTAGGTTGTAAATGCCTGGTTGGTGTGAGGCTGGGGGGGTAGGTTGTAAATGCCTGGTTGGTGTGAGGCTGGGGGGGTAGGTTGTAAAAAAATTATTATTATATTATTTTTTTTTTAAATGCCTGGTTGGTGTGAGGCTGGGGGGGTAGGTTGTAAATGCCTGGTTGGTGTGAGGCTGGGGGGGTAGGTTGTAAAAAAATTATTATTATTATTTTTTTTTTTAAATGCCTGGTTGGTGTGAGGCTGGGGGGGTAGGTTGTAAATGCCTGGTTGGTGTGAGGCTGGGGGGGTAGGTTGTAAATAATGCAGATTATTTTTTTATTTTTATTTTTTTTTTAATGCTGGGGGTAGGTTGTAAATAATGCAGAATTATAATTATTATTATTATTTTTTTTTAAATGCCTGGTTGGTGTGAGGCTGGGGGGGTAGGTTGTAAATGCCTGGTTGGTGTGAGGCTGGGGGGGTAGGTTGTAAATGCCTGGTTGGTGTGAGGCTGGGGGGGTAGGTTGTAAATGCCTGGTTGGTGTGAGGCTGGGGGGGTAGGTTGTAAAAAAATTATTATTATTATTTTTTTTTTTTAAATGCCTGGTTGGTGTGAGGCTGGGGGGGTAGGTTGTAAAAAAATTATTATTATTATTTTTTTTTTTTAAATGCCTGGTTGGTGTGAGGCTGGGGGGGTAGGTTGTAAATGCCTGGTTGGTGTGAGGCTGGGGGGGTAGGTTGTAAATAATGCAGATTATTTTTTTTTTAATTTTTTTTTTAATGCTGGGGGTAGGTTGTAAATAATGCAGAATTATAATTATTATTATTATTATTTTTTAAATGCCTGGTTGGTGTGAGGCTGGGGGGGTAGGTTGTAAATGCCTGGTTGGTGTGAGGCTGGGGGGGTAGGTTGTAAATGCCTGGTTGGTGTGAGGCTGGGGGGGTAGGTTGTAAATGCCTGGTTGGTGTGAGGCTGGGGGGGTAGGTTGTAAATAATGCAGATTATTTTTTTATTTTTTTTTTAATGCTGGGGGTAGGTTGTAAATAATGCAGAATTATAATTATTATTATTATTATTTTTTAAATGCCTGGTTGGTGTGAGGCTGGGGGGGTAGGTTGTAAATAATGCAGATTATTTTTTTTTAAATGCCTGGTTGGTGTGAGGCTGGGGGTAGGTTGTAAATAATGCAGAATTATAATTATTATTATTATTTTTTTTTAAATGCCTGGTTGGTGTGAGGCTGGGGGGGTAGGTTGTAAATGCCTGGTTGGTGTGAGGCTGGGGGGGTAGGTTGTAAATGCCTGGTTGGTGTGAGGCTGGGGGGGTATCTTCTCCAATCTGACTTCTGTAACTCATTCAGGTATAGAAAATGTTTTACCCCTTACGAGGGCCTCTTGGGAAAGAAAAGTTTGCACTGACCATTCAGTGTACTGCAGCCTTTAAGTAGGAAGACTTTGGTCTTGTGTTTAAGTTTTTACCAGCGTTTGTTTAATCCTCCTGGGAATATGGTGTTGAGTTTTCTAATCCAATGTCTTTCTTTCCTACGTCTGTCTTCCTGTGTCCAGTTAATGTTAGAATGCAGGCCTGATATTTCTACTGCACATTTTTGCAGTATCTCATATCAGAATATGGTTTCTTTTCAGCAACGACTTCCTTCTTGCCACCCTCCCATAGAAGCCCTTTTTGTGGAATTACTTGGAGATTGTTGACCCATGTATATCTTCTCCAATCGCAGCCACTGACTTCTATAACTCATTTAGGGTTACAGTTGGGCTCAAAGTAGCTTCCCTAAGAAGTCCCCTTGTCGTCCGCCAACTGAGTTTGGTAGGACGTCCAGATCTAGGCAGTGTGGTGGTAGTTTCATATTTCGTCCACTTCAGTACTGTGGACTGCACGGTGCTCCGAGGGATGGTCACGGCCTTTGAATTGTTTTGTACCCTTCCCCAGATCTGTGCTTCTCTATAATAATATCCCTCACTTGCTTAGAATGCTCTTTGGTCTTCATTTTGAATCATTTTCATTTTTTTCATTTTCATTTTTGCGGCCTCTAGACAAGATGGTGGGACCTTGCAGAGAGAGGGACATTTATCCTCACAGATTAATTTAAAGCAGGTGATTCACTAATGATTACACAGGTGGAATCCATTAAATGATTGTGTTTTTAGTAATAATTTATTTCACCTGAGCAAATTTAGGCTAGCTATTATAAAAGGGTATGAATACTTTGTGATAATGTCTGTTTTTAATTTTTAGTAAATTGTTGAAAATTCTGGATTTTTTTAGGTTGACTTCATGCAAAAGGCTTTGTAGATGAGTAGGAAAAAATCTAATTTTTATTTATTTCAAATTCAGCATTTGAGACAAGAAAATGTGAAAAAAGTGTTGGGGGCCAGATACTTTTTCAAGGCACAGTAGCTCAACAGTTCTTTCTGCTCAGCAGTTAAGAGGGAAAAGCCTCATTTTGAATTGCAATTGGAAGTGCTTCACTGGGAGGGTAACGTAGGACCCGTTTAGATTCTGCTCATTTTGATACCTGGGACAACCCATGAACTCAACTTCTGCATGAGATGTGATGATAATATCATATACGCAAAAACAGGGAGATTGATAGGTTGTTATCTCATGTACAAGGTGATTTTTTGAGAATAGCACCATGGAAGCCTACTTCAGGTTATATGAGGATTGTGCTTGGGCCACGTTTCAGATTGAATTCTTTGTGATTAATCTTTTCCTTTAACAGACAACAAGGTTGGATCTTATCTGACTCATGTTTGCAAACCACCTATATCAGCACTTTTATCAAGGTTTTGTTTGTTCCATAAATAGAGGCAAACACAAAAATAATTGTCTGGTATTAAATTGTTGACTGTATTAGATTACAATATTGGTGTATTTATTGTTACCATCATTTTTTCAGCGCTACTGTAGAGAACTGTGTCCATTTTGAAGTGTATTTTCCTGGCTTCCTGCTCTACACAGTGCCAAAGTGTTTTCTGGAAACTATATTATAAACTGTATAACACACAGTAGCTCAATACCTTTAACTGAGCGCCTGCGCTTGCACATGATATAGTATCTGTTAAGTGTTGGTCTGTAAAGTAACCTCACAGGCTGAGCTATGTCTTTATTAGCCACACCTCTTCATTATCCCGGAGGCTTTACCACCACTGGAAATACAACTGGAGAGAGCTCAGAGTAGCACCCAGCTTTCATTCTGTACTGTACCAATTTCATACAGCGACACGGCCACACTTCACAACAGCCTCTCGGATGTGAATAATCTGTATTGGCTGGGGTAGTGGGTTTTTGTGGATAAATTTGCACATTTTACTGTGAGGATTGTCTCAAATATCCACAAATGAATGCAAGTGATTTTAGACGGGCCAAGCGATGCGTAAATACACATGTCTTTCTAAAAATCAATGCCCATACATCGGTAAATCTTTTCAGAAAAAATAACGCGTCAAGAAATTTCAACATATTACATTTGTCTGCTCAGGAGAGATTTGTTTGAGTATAAAAACATGTTTGTGAACCAATTAATTTTATGTGTGAACCAGTTACATTTTTTTGTGAACCAATTTAATTTGTCTGCTCGAGAGAAATTTGTATGCGAGTGCTAAAACATATTTGTGAACAAATTATGTATATTTTTGAACCAATTATTTTGTTTGTAAGATATGAGAAATATTTGTGAATCTCATTTTATTTAATGATTTATGAGACAATAATACCCCCGTAAATCTGTGCCGGGAACAAGCATGCAAATTATGTGGAAAAACGGGATTAATTGTGCGTTGGGTATTACAGAGAGGCAGCTCTCTGTTGGTAATGGAGTCTCTGCAGTGCCAGGCAGAGATGAATGGAGCACGGGTTGGGGGTGGTGGGGAGTCGCCCTGGTGCTGTGCTGGGGTTTGGTCATCACGCTTTTCCGGCGGGGAGCGCCGCAGAAGCGCCCTCGACCCTGGTAACCGCGGTTTCCAGAACGACCTTGGCTCCACTGACATGACGGGGGATATGATTTACACTGTGCTGGAAAGTGAAGAAGAAGGTGCAGGGACAGGGAGAGATGGGGAAAGAGACGGGCCGAGTCCCAGATCCGTCACCCTCTGCTGAGGACACCCCCTAAATCTAACCCTAACCCTTTTGAGAGAGGGCGTCAGCCTCTCCAGCAGCTTTCATTTTATGTAATCTTTTTATAGTAGCCATGGCGATGAGGTGAGTGGCAGCCTTTAGGATCGCCAAAGCCCCACACATCAGCCAAAGGAGAGGAGGCTTGCCGCTTGACAATACTGCTGCTATTCACCATCAGTCTTGGTGAACAAGTGGAGTGGGACGGTGGTGGCATTTCATTGAGACTTCAATGGCAGAAAATTAGGGAAATACATGAAAATTTAAAGTGAATCGATGAAAAAATATGAAACTGCAGGAACCGTCATGGATCTATGAAGCTGTCGACAGTGTTATTTTCTTTGGGGAGGGGGAGGGGGAGAGGGAGTTTGTCTTGATGTTGTTCTCTTCCATCTCTTGGGAAATCGGTTAGTCCAATTTCAGTAGCATGTGGTTGCTCAGCAAGTCTAGATCAGAACGGTGAAGTAAAGCCTTTGTGCTGGTCCCACCACGGGGGCTGCATGACCCAGCAGCCACGCTCGTTCCCATTGGCTGAGCTGCGCCGTGCAATGGGAGTGGCAGGAAGAGAACAAGGCGAATGCGTTGAATCTGCTTTCATAATGACCTGGTGTGCAAGGCCAAGGAAACACGTTGCACTGCTTTTCAAGGTTACAATAAAATAATCATCAAAGAACCCTGAGAGTAGGCCCGATGGGATCCGCGAAAAGCAGGCAGAGAGGAGAGAGGAGCAGGGGAGAGGAGATTGCAGGTGGGAAAACAGGGAATGGGAGGGGAGAGGAGAGGGAGAGGGATGAGAGAAGAGGAAGAGAACGAGAGCGGAGATTAGAGGCGAAAAGAGAATTGGCAGAGGAGAGGATGGGCGAAGAAAAGACAGGAGAAGAGGGGAGAGAAAAAGAGGGGATAGAAAAAGAGGGGATGACAGGAGAGAGAGGGAGAGAAAAAGAGGGGAGGAGAGAGAGGGAGGAAGAAAGCGAGATTACCATCAGGTATCGCAGGGCTTTTTTTCTCTCTTCTGCAGAAACGAAATTGTCAGCGCGCAGAAGTTTGGGCCGTCTGGCTCTTCCCACTCAAAAAGCAGCTGCTAACAGGAAACTGTCTGAAGCTGCAGTTCAGCACTGGGCAGGTTCAGCCCCGGCTACTGCAGCAGGGCCCACTGTCCCCTCCCTTACTCTCAAGCCTGTCTTATGATCAAAATAACATGGATTTTTCTGTATTGAATCGCCTAGGGAAATTTCCCTTTGTTCGTCTGATGCAATTACTTTGAATCTCAGTGTCAATAGTAGGCTCGCCAGCTAGCTTCGTGTTCCACCTTGTCTGTAGTTCAGCGCAAAGCGAAACCGCTAACTAGTGATGATGAGCTCTTTCATGGTCCGCCGTTGAGCTAATTAATTATCCAGATGGATAAAAGGTTTGCGGGTTAAAATGAGGAAATGGTAATTGGATTAAATGTTAAATGTCAAATGACATAGAATGTCTTTGTGTGAAAAAATTATTGTTTGAACGGAGATGGGCTTTGGGAACTGTAGCCTGTGGCGGTGCACAGTTGAGTCTCCTGTCTGAAACGGCCGGTCGGATCGTGTTTTCTGTGTGAAGCTGGAATGGCACTGAGGACGGCCTGAAAATGAAAATGCCTTGAAAATAAAATGGCAATAAGTTAGAATCTCTTGCTTGATGAATCATTGGAGTTTGGGTCTCCGTGCACCTTTTAAGCTGAGGCAGCACGTCACCACGCCCATCCACAGATAAATGGCGGAAAGAACACCCTGGGGTCAGTTGTGCTGAGGCAGAATGAACACATAAATCAACCAATTAATAAATGCATCAATCAATGAATTATTGAATTACTGAATGAAAAAAACGAATCAATGAATACTTTGTCATCAAAATTGTGGAAATGTAGCTTATTACAACACATAAATAACATGCACAGTGACAGTTTTAATGAATTAATTAAATTGAACACATTAAATTAATTTTAATGATAACATGAGAACCGTGTGCGATCCTGTAAAAATCCCTGGACAGCAGCTGAAATATCACAGGCTCAAACCAGGTCTGTGTCATTGGCAGACCGTGACTGGGAATCCATGGTGAAAGGGTGAAATATCACAGGCTCAAACCAGGTCTGTGTCATTGGCAGACCGTGACTGGGAATCCATGGTGAAAGGGTGAAATATCACAGGCTCAAACCAGGTCTGTGTCATTGGCAGACCGTGACTGGGAATCCATGGTGAAAGGGCAAAATAGTCTTTTTTTTTTCCAGCAGTCAGGTGAGTTCGTTTGGCTGGGGTCCTTTGGTTTATATCTACATTAGTTGTAGTTGCACCCGGTTAGTTGATCGATACACCAGGCATCTATAGACTACTTTCATTCATAAAGGACCTGCATCTTCTCAACAGGCCCTCACTTTACTTTACTATTCCTTAATTGTATTTTTATTTAACTGTTCTTAACCATGCAGGTCAACGTAACTCCATTATTTGTTGCATTGAAGGCCTGGAGAATCAAGAAATGGGAATGCAAGATATTGTGTAGCCAATCGGATGTAGGGGATGATTTATATAGAAAGCCAGGTTTGTGGGAATTTGGCCAGCACACCAGACGTGACTCCTCCAATCTTGAGTAGCAATTTTGTTTTCCCAGGTGGTCCTCCAAGTACTGACCATGTTCACACCTTCTTAGCTTCGGCAGTTTGCCCTGAGAATGGTACGGGTCGGTATGGCTGCTTAGCTTCATCGGTTTGACATGAGGAGGGTACCAGTTTGTATGGCTGCTTAGCTTCATCGGTGTGCCATGAGGAGGGTACCAGTTGGTATGGCTGCTTAGCTTCATCGGTGTGCCATGAGGAGGGTACCAGTTGGTATGGCTGCTTAGCTTCATCGGTGTGCCATGAGGAGGGTACCAGTTGGTATGGCTGCTTAGCTTCATCGGTGTGCCATGAGGAGGGTACCAGTTGGTATGGCTGCTTAGCTTCATCGGTTTGCCTTGAGGAGGGTACCAGTTGGTATGGCTGCTTAGCTTCATCGGTGTGCCATGAGGAGGGTACCAGTTGGTATGGCTGCTTAGCTTCATCGGTGTGCCATGAGGAGGGTACCAGTTGGTATGGCTGCTTAGCTTCATCGGTGTGCCATGAGGAGGGTACCAGTTGGTATGGCTGCTTAGCTTCATCGGT
>JAKUDI010000994.1:0-17436 GCA_022702515.1 Ilyophis sp. 1 JC-2022
CTTGGGAATTTTTTTTTTGTCTCTCTGAACCGTCCTCCGTCACTGTGTGTGAGGCAAAATAAACTTGGTTCCGCTTCCAGCAAGTTTTAACAGTTCCAAGTTGCTTTTTAACTTTTTTAACTAGTGTGCCCTAACGGTAGATATGGGCATTTTCAGGCGAGTAGGCTGTTTTGCGTTCTCGTTCTGCAAGCAGGAGGCCTCCCGACCACGACTTGAATGGACGTGTTCTGCTGTCCGTCTTTTACTATAACCACGTGATGCGGGATAGCCCGACATGGTCAAAATGAGTCCAACACACAAAGCTCTTAAAAGGACCTAAGGAATGGTAATTTGATTAGCTATGGTGCAGCTGAAGCACACCCACTGATAAATATTCAGCATAACCTAGCCCATTTTTCAACCTGCGCAGCACGCTGTGAGCTGTGCGACCCTCGCCTCTGGTCCGAAAATAGCAAAATTCAGTAGCCACGCCCAGTGCGCCATACGTTACGCCATTGACTATGACGGCTCGCTGCACGCCTTGCGCTTGCCGAAAAATATATCCCTAAGGGACAACAGAGTACACTGCCTATATTTTTGTGTCAGATATTTAATACTTCTGCATATCACCCATAGAGTCTACACACTTGTGGACATGGAGTTTATAATCCAGGGAATGTATAGTTTTACCTGTGTTACACATGTAGTTCTCAGTATTGCATTGCAAACTAATGTATGTTCCCAAGATTTCTTTGCATTTGTGGCACATTACTTGGTAACACTGTACAATACTGGTGCATAAATACACCTTTACTAATACTTTAACTAATGCATGAATAATGATTAATTTAAGCATTAACATATCAAGAATGAATGAAGCGCCTACCTGAGCAACTAGTGAATCATAAATGAATAATTATGATTAACGTCCGCATTAATGTAGTAACTCATGGTGTTAATTAATACTATGAGTTAATGTATTAACTACCATTTCGGTTTCGGGATTGCCGGTCCACCTTAAATCGGTTACGTTATGCGATTGCTTTGACGGCATTAAACAATGGGGGAATGTGACCAATGGTCTATATAGGCATATAGGCTACTATAGAATTATTATTTTTTAAATTTAGGCTACATGCAAAGTATTTGAAAGGCTGTCTGTAATATGGAAAGATCAGATATAGACTAAGCATCACACGAAAACTTTCTTCTCCCCAAAATCTAATTGTCCACCATTCTGCCAATTGTAGGATAGGCTATATGAGAGAACAGACACTGATGTAGGCTGCATCTGAGATGATTTGGATGAAATATTACTGCACCGTCTTGGAATAATCCCACTCCAAACTCTTTATATAAACCAATAGCCTACAGGGAGTATACATGAACTGTGGTTAAGTAATGTATGTAGGCCTAGCTTCTAGCTTGGGCTACTGTATGTTGGAGTTGCCAGTTGGTGTTGGATACCATGCTGTACACCGTGCGCCTTGTCGTTAGTGATGTGCGAGTTTGAACGAATCGTTCGAAGCGAACAAGTCTTTTTACTGACTCAGGAGTGACAAGTCCTCTCCTCCACTAACTCGTTCACTGACTCAGCCCTCCTACCTGCTACTTGAAAATGCGAACTGCGAAAACGAGGCGAGACAACGTGTTACTCACACTATTGTGCAACTCTTATATTAACTGTATTTGTGGAAATTTATGAAGTAAATCACTGTATTAACCTAGCCCTGTGAGAAAGCAACCACTTTGGCACTTATTTCAACTCCGTACTCACTCTCCCTGCCCTGCGCTGAAGGTCTGGCTGCACAAATCACTCACTCACTTGCTCTCCCAGCACGCCCGGAGCTGTCTGACTCGGGTTGCACGAAACACTCACTCGGTCTCACTCGGTCACCCAGTACTCCCTCTCCCAGCGCCGGAACCCGCCCCCTGCCCTGAGATCGCTAACTTGTGAGTGAGAGTACTGAGCAAGCCCCGAGAACAGCGCCGGGCTTTGAAGTCAATTTTATTTCGTGGTCAAATTGTGTAATTACAACTTCCAGGTCCGAAAAGCAGTTTTCTTGCACACAATCATTGGAAAAGGAGCTGCTGTAAAACGGTGGATAGTTTTTTTTTAGCGTCACAACCCCCGCAAAATAACTAATTTTACTATCAGAATTTGATCCATTCGTTCCGATAACATTTAAAAAGTCTCGAAGAGCCGCACAATTGAATTATTTTATCCATTCAGGAGGGCTAAACCGGAAGTTAGACTGACTTGATGACTCGAGTGACTTCAAAACTCTACTCTTTTTGGTGAGTGACTCATACAAACTCGAGTTAGTAAAAAGAGTCGAACCTCCCATCTCTACTTGTTGTCAATAAAGCGAAAATTCTCCAATATACTGTAGCGGCCGGGGGCGGAGCCGCGCTAATTATGCATGAGACTATTCTAGTCATGTTGGTATTATTGTGTTAAAAGTGATGTGTACATGTTCTGATCGTTGTTACTGTTGTGATGTGATTTGTGTGTGTTTATCTGTTTTAGAGTAGTGTAAAAAAGGTTGCAGTTAGTAAATTTGTGATGGGTCACCATGGAAGAGAGTTGGCTAGCTAATAATGACCCCCAACCAATGTTCTTGTATGGTGTTGTTACAGTAGTTAATTAATGCTATTACCCGGAGTCGTGTGGTGTAAGGGGCACGGGTATTGGCTGAAAGAGAGATCTCTGTCTCACGACTCATTCTTCTGCGCCTGCTCGCCACAATACCTACATTATCGTTCCGTGTTCTCGCTGGTTGAACGATGCATAGCCTACTGTGGGTGTGTGGCCCTGTAGGCTACATATCTGGACACAATACTGAAGCTACCACTACATTAGAATCAGTAGGCTATATATATAGTTATAGTGAGTTCATAGTCATGTGCCCAAAATCGAAGTTATTATTGTAAATGGATCTTGTCAACTGCAAAAGGGTTAAAGAAGGTAAAGTTGTGGCAACCCAGTTACCAGGGCCGCTGTTCCGGAAAGTGGGCTCAATCTCAAGACAGTCTAAATTTAAACTTGAAGACTGATTTGAGTCAGCAAGATGCGGCATATCCGGATTTCTCGGGTTCACAAGCACCAATTCCAAAGAAGGTGATCAAGATCGATCAAACTCGGATAGGTTAATGGGCCCAAACCATGCGCGTTCACTGTGAACTTAAAAAGCCATCCCAGATCAGACACAGAAAAAGATTATTCAATATGGATTCATAGTCCGAAAAACACCGCGCTTCATTTTTTCACAGCCATTAAACAAGAGACGATCATTATGACATAAAACAAAATTAAAACAAAATTAAATAAAAACGTAATATCTCAGCAGCAGCAAAGGAAAGGGAGCTGACGTGGGGGGATAATTGCGAAATCGAGTCAATGCATAAGTTTCTCCGAATGTGTGATCAGTCACAGTCATGTTTGCTGAATAAAGTAGGTTGTTTCTTATTTCATTATTCGGCTTATTAATTTGAGTGTTTTATATATAATTCGGATGTACGTAATTTACAGTTTGCCTTGCATACTACAGGCCTATACTAAATATTTCGAAAAAATATATTTTTAATTGACCTGCAGATCACTCATTTAAAATAAAAAATAAAAAATAAAAATAGGTAAAACTGAACTTGAGATAGCATTATTAGAGCAGCAGTTAAAAGTGAACACATGAAACATTGGACGTATATTTCTTCATCGTTAAATAATTAAAAATGCTTTTTGTTATTTTACTTGCATGAAAGGTGCTTAATAATATAAACGTATTTGGGATCAGATACCAGATTGTTAAATATAGTGTTTTAACCATAATATTGTGAATTTGGATATAAACGCACTTGTGCACACTTGCCATTTAGCCTATTAAACCTGTCACACGCTCTATGATTTTAAAATGCATTATCGGCACATTTGTTCTGCACACAGTTGCTTTGCCGATATTCTCTGAATCCCCAATGTTATACAAAAACCTCCCACTGGCAAAAACAACGCTGGGCAATGCAATGGGCTTGAACATGGAAATAATCAGGTTACATAAGCACCCCCACACAAACCAATGTAGTTTTCTGTAATTAACATTTTACAATTAGGCCTAGATTTTATCCGTTATCATTTTAATATTATGTAATTCTTAAAAAATGTTTATATGCTCTATTGCACGACTGTTCAAAATTTGTAGAAACACTTAATATTTTAGGCCAGCGATTCCCAAACTATGGGCCGCGAGGGTATTGCAAGTGGTCCGCCAAATAATGAATAATGAACTTGAGGCTAATCAAAATGGATAGTTGGCTAGCATCTGGCACACTTAAAAGAAAAGAAGATGGTACATCTGTCCCGTCCACAAGTGATGTCCCACCTGTCAAGCAAAAAAGAAGAGTTCGGAGAAAGTACAGCGCGGAATATTTAGCCTTGGGATTTTTTTGGACAGGCACAGAAGACGAACCGTTACCGCTGTGCGTGGTGTGCTCTGAGGTTTTATCAAATGAAGCTCTGAAGCCATGTAAACTACGTCGTCACCTTGAGACAAAGCACCAACAGTATATGTCCAAGCCACTTTAATTTTTCGACAACAAACTCAAGGAGTATCAGGCTAAGAAGAACGTCATTGAAACGTTGTGTATGGGCACTGAGAACGCAAAGGCAGTGGAAGCATCTTATCGAGTTGCGCGACTGATAGCCAAGGCTGGTAAACCACACACAATCGGTGAGAATTTAATTCTCCCCGCCACAAAGGAGATAGTGGAGGTGATGTTGGGAGAGAAGGCACGCAAGTCAATCAACCTCATATCATTGTCTGATAACTCAGTCAAACGCAGGATTGACGACATGGCAGAGAATGTGTCAGAACAGCTGATAACGGGCATACGAGAAAGTCGTTTTTATGCCCTCCAACTGGATGAATCGACAGACATCGCAAATATGTCACAGCTGCTTGCCTATGTACGGTATGAAAACAATGGAGAGATAAAAGAAGACCATGTTTTGCAAACCTTTGCTAACGCGTTCTACTGCTGAACCCATTTTTGACATTCTGTACGCGTTCATAGTTTCAAGCGGGATTGATTGGTCCAAATGTGTGGGAGTGAGCACTGATGGAGCCCGTGCGATGTTAGGCCAACGCAGTGGAGTCGTCACCCGTGTGAAAGCTGTGGCTCCACTCATGGCATCTGTACACTGCAGTATACACAGAGAAGCGCTGGCTACGAAGAAAATGCCTGCGGATCTAAGGACTGTTCTAGACGAAGCAGTCAGAGCCGTCAACTTTATCAAAAGCCGCCCACTGCAATCACGTTTATTTTCCGTTGTATGTGATGAGATGGGCAGTGACCATAACCAGCTTCTGTTACACACCGAAGTCTGGTGGCTCTCAAGGGGGAAGGTACTGACGCGACTTTTTGAATTGCGTGATGAGGTCAGGGTGTTTTTCCTCGACACAAAGTTTGAACTCGCGCATCGTTTCAGTTATTCTGAGTGGTTGGCTAAATTGGGATATCTGGCCGATATTTTCAACCACTTAAATGGACTCAATCTCAGTCTCCAAGGAAAAGCAGTGACCATGTTCAATGTCCAGAATAAAATAGAAGCGACCATAAGGAAAATGGATGTGTGGGCCAGACGAGTTGAGCAGTCAAACTTTGACTCGTTTGAGAATCTGTGATTTTTTGACAAAGGAAGAAATGCAGGTTCCCGTCACCACGATCAATCACGGCAAAGAGCACCTGCATGGTTTGAGGACCAAGCTGCGCGAATACTTCCCCATCCCAGATGTGCAGTGCAGCTGGATCGAAAATCCCTTCGCCCGCCACAGTGATGAGGCCCTCGCAGGCCTGAGCGCAAAAGAGCAGGACAATCTTGTTGATCTCTCCTGCGACAGCGCATTGAAACTGGCTTTCTCACAGAAGCACCTGACAAACTTCTGGCTTCACGTTGCCTCGGAGTATCCTGAGCTGTCCAACAGAGCTGTGCGCTTTCTGATGCCTTTCCCGACGACATATCTGTGTGAGACTGGCTTTTCGGCGCTTGTGGCATTAAAGACAAAATACAGGAATAAACTGAATGTTGAGCCAGATCTTCGACTGAGGCTGTCATCCCTGAAGCCAGACGTCAAGCATTTGGTGTCTGACATGCAACATCATCCTTCTCATTAGGTGAGTCAACATTAATGTGCGCCTATTGTTGGATGTATTTTTACTACTACTAGGCCTACTGCAATGTATGTATTAGGGATGGCCACAACTCAGGTTTTTGCCAGTCGACTCGTCAGATTCATGTCAAATATTCATGTTAAATATTATGATGTGTTTATTCTGCTTAAAATGTGATGATAAAGACTAATAAACGACTTGCAATAAGGGATGCCTCTTAACCGCTTCCAGGGCATTTTCCCTGGCTCAGGAAAATAAGTGACGGTTTGATTAAATTGTATTCTTTCTCATTTAAGTTTATTCGTTCTGATATTACATTTATTCGTTTTAATTAGTTTTGAATGAGCCATTCAACTAAGAAAAATATATATATATTTTTGATTTAATTTATATAGTCGACTTTTTAGCCATCCCTAGTATGTATGATGATGCATATATATGAAATATCCAATAAGAATACTGATTGAATTGTACGCGTGCGTAAAATACCTGTGTGGGCCGCGAATACTTTTGAGATTTTCAAGTGGGCCTTGAGTCCAAAAAGTTTGGGAACCGCTGTTTTAGGCTATTGAACAACGACATATTGACAACACGACTTTAGTATTCCTTGCCGAAGAGTTTAAATTTAGACCCGATTCTAAAGGCAATTTGTCAACAAGGCCTTTATGATTGCATGACTGAACGTAAGTGTATCATAATGGCTAAGGAGCTTGCAACTTGTTGTACGTTTATACCCAGGCAGGCACTGCCGTTGTTCCCAGGAACAAGGTATACCGAAGCTGAATTGTTCTATTAATACATTGTACTTAAATGCAGTGCCTAAAAATCGGTCTGGATAAGAAGGTTTGCTGAATGGCAAAATGCACTTTAAACGGTGACCTCATCAATACCTACAACCTGTATGTGATTATCCATTCCGACAGGCAAGCGAGGTTATTTGTGGATTTTAATTGACGTCCCATAAGAATTCCCAAGTACAGCATTCCCCACACACCGGGAGATATATTCTGCAGCAAGAGTGGAGAAGCACATTAGGTGCTTACAGGTTTCGACAGTGAGCAATGCTGAGGAGAACTGGTGAGTAGAGATTTCCCCTGCGCAAATTGTTAAGTTTTTCGCGATTCATTCAGCCGCGAGGGCTGAGTGTTAATGTTTCCACGCGCTTACCTTCGACATGTAGCCTATGTGGAATATCGACAGCTAGTACATCAAATACAATATTCAAAGGGTGGGACAACGGAGAAAAAAAAAAATAATAATTGTCGAATTGTACGTGTTTGTTAATTTGAATGTGTTTTGTTGTGTCTGGCTTTTGTATTTTTCATGCGCTATGTGTCTGTTGTGGTACGGGGAAGCGGATTGAGATTTTTCGGGGCACACTTGCAGCTCGTTTTTGTAATATTTACGAATTGCCTAGCCGGGATGATTTTGTTTGTGGTCGTCACAATGGAGACGCATTCGCATTATGCTCGAGAATGTCCCTTGGATCTGCAGCCACGGAGTTTACCATCGCTCTTCACCGGAGTTGAAGATGTCGGGACTGATCCGGGAGTGCGGGAACTCTTCAGAAGGCCACCAGGGAAGGAGAAGATAATGCGGAGGAGTGAGGTGGCGCGACTGGAAAGGCTGAGCTCCATTTCGACAGTGGACAGAGACCGCAGCACTGCGTGTATGGAGGAAAGGCGGAGGCGGAGTTTGTGTGTTGGACTTATGACACTGGACACTGGACACCTCGGGACAGCGGGGGCCGTTTCTAATCATGGCTATTCCACTTTAATTCACTTAAATCATTTGATTAATGCAATGATTCTATTGTATGTTTTTATTTGATATGTTTGTTTGTGTGTTGTGTGTCTGCCCCACTGTCTATGTCTTTTTTGTTGTTGCTGGGGCAACAACTTAAGTTCCCGAAAGGGAAATAAAAGTTATTCTATTCTATTCTAAAGAATTGTGTCTTGCAGGTGCTGTCATATTGGAAACAATTCAAAAGCGATCTCGGAAGAGGAAGAGACGGTGTACTCAAAGACGCTTGCTTGACATCACCTCCACGGTTTGGTTCTCTATTTTAAGTGGTTCGTTTTTTATCAAAACTAGGCTATATGTAGCCTATGTATTTGTTTTAATCCTGCATAAATGCTGTATTTACCATTAGACTGTATACAATATTTTACACTAATAGTTATATGATTATAGGAATGCTACTCCTGACATTTTTCTAAACTTTATTGTTATTAAAAATATATTATTCAACTAGTTTTGTATACCCTGAATAGCTAACAATAAGATAATTAAACGGTCGGCTCCAACATCAACACCAACGAGCATGTTTAATTAGAATGGACGCAGTTATAATAATATGGATGTTGTGACGTGGTGTTGGAGCCGAACGGTTTTCAGCATATATTGAGTGCTATAGGCCTATATTCGTAAATTCGGATATAAAAAATCAACGTGCGCATTGCTCAAAATGAAAGAGTGACAGATCTCATTGGGCCGTTTCAATTAAAAGACGAATTTCTCCAACACAAGGGCTACACTGAATGCACTGGTTGAGTTTAGCTGAACAGTATTAAACTTATTTTGCAGTGATGTGAGCTATAAGAGTAAAACAAATTAATTTTAAATTAAATATTCGTTTAACCCTTTAAATTGTTAGATCCCAAATGTGTGATAGAGGTTAAAGCCCAGGGGTCAGAAAGTAAATGCCCTGCCAGCTGATTTCAGTCATTAGTTCTACCTCCTGACTGAAGAATTGTGCTACTGAGCAAATCCAGGTTATTGGAACAAAACACAAGGGACGACTTTTATGTCGCTTTTCCACTACAGTGCAGACCGGTACCGAGGTGCATAATTGTATGAATAAATGTTACCTGTGTAAGTTTGGATAAGCTAAATGTCAAATTGTAAAGTAAATTTGGTAATGGGGACGTAACATTAGCCTGAATTTACATGTGGTATACATTTTATTTGCTAGCCATTTATTAGTTTCTCTCTCAGGACGCAGAGGAAAAGCAGTGACGTGGTTGTCCTGATCGCCGCACACGTGCAATGGGAATTCACGCCACTTCGATCAACAACTCCATCATTAAACCAGTGGAATTTTATGTTATTGGATTTACATATTTAAAGTTTGCTGATTTATATTTAATTTTCCTTGGCTTTATTTATTTTATAACAATTTTGTTCAACTCTTTTATCATTTGCATTATATGGATAGATCATCGCCTGCACACTCCAAAGTACATTGCGGTGGCTAATTTAGGGGTTGTAGACATGGCGTGCAGTACAACCTTCATTCCGAGTGCGATCAAGACATTCTTCACGAAAGATACTTTCATGTCCTACAACGCATGTTTCACACAGATTTTTTTTTATTACTGTTTTATCTCACTAGAGTCGTGTTCCCTCAGTGTACTTGCCTATGACAGGCTAATTGTGATATGTTTCCCACTGAGGCATACTATTATCAACACTCCCACAAGGATGTTCAGTATTATTGCAATTGTTTGGTTGGTTTGTGTAAGCATCATGATGTTCTTGACGTTGATCATGACAAAACTGACTTTTTGTCATTCTCCCACTGTGTACAACTATAACTGTGATTATGCGTCTGTGTACAGTCAATCCTGCAGTGATAGCACACTGCAGTGGGCCGCTGGCTCTGCTCTGAGTATGCTGATTTTGTTTGGACCCATTTGTGTGATCATCATATCATATGCCCTTATTTTGAGAGCAGTGTACAGAATGAAAAGTGTGGAGAGCAGGTACAAAGCACTTGCAACATGTACAGAACATCTCGTCCTAGTGGCGATTTACTACGTGCCGATCCTAACGCTGTACATCACTGAACTTTTCTTATCCCTTGTTTATCCAAATGTTAAAATGCTGGGCTTGTCATTAGCTTCAAGCATCCCGTCCTGTCTGAACCCCATTGTGTATTCCCTGGCAACCAAAGAGATCAGAATCAGAATATTGGCCCTGCTCCAGAAAATGAAGGCAGCAGCATGGGCAGCGTAGTCATAGAGCCAAAGGTTGCAGGAAATGTGCATTTTCTTTTTTTTTTTGTTTCTGATTTTTTTCCCTTTTCCCCCCCAATTTAGTAGCCAATTGAACCCCTATTCTAATTAAATTCCCCCCCATGTAGCAACCGCTAGAGAACCACCGCTACACAATCCCGTCTATCGGTACTAGTAGTAGGAAGGAGGGCGCCACGTCCTCTACAGGGCGCGACTCCTCGAGCTCCTGACCGCGACTCGCCTGGGTCCCGTGCGCAGCGATTCTCTCCGAGCCCCTCCCCCGACCCGGAAGCGGCTGCCAATTGCCGCTTCCACAGGGCACCGGCCACGCTCGGATATGGCAGGACCGGGGCACGAACCCCGATCCTCGGAGTACAACTGCGCTGACAGAAAGTCAGCGCTCTTACCGTTGTACTATCGCGGCGGCCCAGGAAATGTGCATTTTCAAGTGAATATTATCCATTTGTAGGCCTTGCTGTTTGTCCTCAATTGCTCAGTCGATGTGAACTGTCCATTTGAATGTTTTTGTGTACCTTAATGAATATTTTTTTGTCATTTTCTCATTTATTGTCCTGTGTCTGTGTAATGTTGTAATATACCAGGCTGTCATTCGGGCGTGTCTAGACATTGTAAAGACCCGAGGCTCAGCCGAGGACATAGTCAATTGTGTTTGAAAAGTGAGAAAAGGGCACATCAACCTAGGAACACTATTTGATGACACCCAAGATGAATGATTCAAATGAATGCTACAATAACAGTACAAATGTGAATTTTTAAATCAAATCAAAGGGTGTAAGAGTGTTTTGGCTTCTGTGGGGAACACTTCAGTGCTAGGGGGGTTCGGGGGCATGCCCCCCGGGAACAACATTTTTAAAAAACAACTGAAATACTAATTTCTAGTGCCTTTTGAGAACAGTATTTATTAATCTGTTGTTAAAGAAATATATAATGTAAAACAAAAGCACTCCAAACGAGCTACAAATATCCTACTGCAAAACAAACCAATCTTTAAAAAAAATGTTTATTTGTGCTTTTGCAAAATCTCCCTCCCTTCTTCCCTCTCTTTTCTCATGTCGCTGGATCACATGCTGTATTATTAGATATTATTCTGTTTCTATTTAAATACTAGGATGGGTAACGTTACTAACGCTAGCTGAGTTAGTCAACACATAATTACCAAACATTAACGTTATGCATTATCGACTTAGCCATCGTACACAGAACACTTTTAACATCGGTTAGACCATTATCGCACATTTGGTTGATAGCTAGTTGGAACACTAGCGAACAGTGATCCTGAGAACTAAATAAAGTACATTTGCATAGAAATGCACGTGTTTCTGAGTGGTTGATCTTGTTTGAGTATGGTGCGGTGGCAAGATAAGCTAACTCGACAGCTAGCAATGAACAAATGGCTCGACTGGCCACAGGACATTTCATCAGTACAAAGTTATAAAATGCATATCATAACAATAATGTAATACGCGATAGCTTTGCTGTCTAGCTATACGTTATATCTTGTTATGTCAAGGTTACCTTTTTAATTGTTCTATCGTCTCATCCCGAATCCACTAACTTAATCCATCCCGCCAGCAGGCTACTTTGCGTGTGGGTAAGAGAGAGATAGGGGCGGGGTGGAGTAGTTACGTTTTACACATGGTGACTCGCCTTCTTGAGACCTGGGGCTATAGCCCAATAGCCAGGGCCTAGGCACTCCCCTGCTGTCAATGTCAGTGAGACACTGTTCTCTACTGACCCTACCTGGTTACACAACAACACTTATATCTAAAATAAAATTTACATGGAGTCTACATCCAATGGACTTATTTACTTTTCTGCTGACACGATAGGATTACTTTTCATCTCAATGATAAGATGCCCTATTGATTAATGAAATCTTTTTTTTTTTAGAATAGCCCTAAATGGTCTTGAAATGGAGTTAATTTTCAAGACAGTTTTTGTGTTTCATGAAGATTATTTTAGATGGCCACATGCTTCCTCACTCTAATTCTGAAAACCTCATGTTATATTATTTATATTTTCTAACCTTTGCCGAAAGTTGTTCAGTATTGATGAAACTGATTTGTAGTTAATGCTATTATTTCTCAGCAGATTCTGTTAATGTTATGCAGGGGAACGGCGTTTGCAATGTCTTATTGTATGCTTTGAACAATAAATTACAGCCAGGCTTAACAGCATTTCTCATTTTATAAGTTTAGTTTTACGCAAACAACTTTGAATGTACATTCACTCGCTGAGACGTAATTGTTGTTTTCCTGCTTTAATCTAACCCTATAGCGACGAGTGTCTATTTCAGTTTTACTAGTAACTATTCATTAGATACTAGTACTTATTCTTTAGTTACAAGTAACTATTCCAATAGTTACTAGTAAGAGATTGAACATTTTTGCAATTGAATTCTATGGGGCTCTGCGGTTCAGATATCAACTATTTGCTTCTGACTAGTAACTATTCCAATAGTGACAAGTATCCATTTCAGTTTTACTAGTAACTATTCATTAGATACTAGTACTTATTCTTTAGTGACTAATAACTATTCCAATTGTTACTAGTAATATTTTTTTCTTATTAGTAACTATTTCTGTTTTACTCATCATCGGTAATGACTAGTCAAAATGACGACTTGATAGCTCAATTAACATTCTTACTAGTAGCAATACAAATGTTACTAGTAACAATTGGAATTGTTACTCGTTACTAATAAATAGGTACTAGTGTCTAATTAATAGTTACTAGTCACTAAAAATAAGTACTAGTATCTAATGAATAGTTACTCTTAAAACTGAAATAGATACTAGTCACTATTAGAATAGTTACTTGTCAGAAGCAAATAGTTGATATCTTAAATCAGAATAACAACTAGTATTACTAGTTGCAAACCCCAAAATTGATAAATCCACAACTGATGGTCTGATAAGCTTTTGTCTACCTAACTGGTTTGCAGCTACTTTTATGACATGTTACTTCATGTATGACTTAACTGTGAGTTAATGTTCATTCATTGATGATAAATTAAGTGTAAAGTAATCACATGAACTAATAATGCCTTGATCATTTATTAATATTGAGCCACACAGAGTTCATGATAGATCATGCATTAAATCATGATGAAATCATGATGAGTCATGCATTACTTAAGTCTGTGTGGAGCCTGTGGAAACCGAACCTTCAACGCTCGCTGGCTAAAATGTATTTATTATGTCTTCATTAATTTCTTCTCTTCAGTTCTGTTCAGTTTATCCTTTTCACACAAAACACAATGTCACCATAAAATTAACTAGGACAATTAAGAATTTACGATAATACATTAATAATTGATGATTGCCTACTATAAACTGCAACATCTGAAGAGATCGGATTTATAAACCTCCAATTTTCCAAACATATATTTGTCATGATTAGTCACTTTAAAAAAATACAATAGCCTCCGAACATGCCTCTAGTCTACACTACTCTGCAGACAATGTAGCTTACCGCAAACACTTGTAATTATAATAATAATAAGAAGAAGAAGAAGAATCTCTGGTAGGCTACTTTCTTAGTAGTATCTATTGGGTTTTTTTCTGGCTAAGATTCTTAGGAAATATGCGTTGTCCAATTAGGCTTGTTATGGCCCTGTCACACTATTGCGTATGAGAGAAACGTATGAGTTGCGGATGTAAATTCATGAAATAATTTTCATACGCACAAAAAGCCGTTGAAAATAAAGATTTTTTCGGATACTTACCGTATTGAACCTATGAGTAGCGTATGAGTAGCGTATCGCCAGCGTATGGCTAGCGTAATGTACGTATGGCTAGCGTATGAGTAGAGTATGAACTGCGCATGTCCAGCGTACCGCTATCACGTGACAAAGTGCCAATATAACCATCGGCCTTTCCTCATTCTTGGTTCTCAGGATGGGGAACGCAACACACCATCACAACCAGGAAAGAAGTATTGACTCTTTAATGACTGTAGGCTATTACTCAGAGGGTATGCAACATGGTTGAAAAGGACATTATGGCAATAAGCACCGTTGACGGTGAGGGGTTTCGAGAGCTAATAAACAGGCTGCGCACACGACTCACTCCAGACCACGTAGATATGCTTAAATGTTCTTGAATAAAAATAAGTAGGTCTATCTAGTATGCATATGAGGAGCCTATTCAAAACATAATAGCCTATGTTTTAAGTTGACTGTTCTATGCTAGGTCTACTAGTTTAACTGTCGCCTTTCAATTTCAAGAGCGATTATGTTCATGCTGCAAGTGCCTAGCGGAGCAACGGTTTCGCTTGCTACAGATGAGACGGAGCGCAATTTCTTTTCTGTTAAAGTAGCCTATACACGCCTTCCTATTCTATTTTTGTTATGCTACAATAATGCCTGTTTCTCAAATGTTACAATAAATCTTGTATTGAGGAATATAACATGCATTTTGTATTCTGTCTATCATAAGCTATATTTAGCTTTTATGTTATCAATTAATCGACGATTTTTTGTTAAGGTTAACAACTATCGATTAAGGAAATTCCTTAATATTTGCATCCCTACTATGTACCATTATTACCATTATTATCATGTGGCATTATTAATGATCAGTTGATCATATGAATAAACGTTTTTTAAACTTACTTCTGGTGTTTTTCATACTTTTATAATACATCAAATGATGTGTAATTTATAAGTACCCCTGACCCATAGAATAATAAACTGCATTTTACACTTGACTTTAAACTATACAATTGTTCTAAATCATCCTGTCTTGCCATGGAACTGCACCTGCACCTGAGTTGGCCCAGTGCTTCAGGAGGTTCCTCTGCTTCTTTCAATCGTCAGGCATACGCCAAGATGTCTATATACGTTGCAGATACGTCAGACATACGTTAGAAGTACGTTACTCATGCGCTATCAATGCGCTATCAATACGCTAGCTGTACGGTACACCTTCATGTCACCGTATGTCAGCGTATGACCAGCGTACTCGACCTATGAGTAACGTACCTCTAGCGTAATTCTAGCGTATTCAGCGTATGCCTAGCGTATGTTTAGCGTATAAACCATACGTCCGAACACGCACAAAATTTTTGAGCATGCTTAAAAAACTTTTGGTGCCTCGCCGTATGCCAGCGTATGCCACCGAATGCGACCGTGCTTGAAACGTATACAACCTATGCCTAACGTACCCCTAGCGTATGTCAGCGTATATCAGCGTATGAGTGATATTTTTAATACGCTGGCATACGCTAGTACGAAACGCTATAGTGTGACAGGGCCTTTAGCCAACGTTCGGGCCGACACAAACCTCACGCAAATACGCGAACGTTGACGCTTAAAGCTACGGAACAGTTTTTCTTTTGCAAAGACATTTATGAAAGGCAAACTGTAGCAAAGCACAGATATAACAAGAACGTTTTTTTTACTGTTGTTGCCTGCTTTTGCGTCCTTCGCTGCAACACTGGTTTGTCTTTCACAAATGTCATGGCAAAGAAAAAACTGTTCGCGTATTTCCATATTTTATTTATTTTATTTTTCTTATGCAAACTATTTAGGCTGTACTAACTATTTAGGCTGTATGTCTTTCTTTCAGCTAGAATGTGATTGCGTCGAGCCTATTGTGCATGCATGTCTACATATAGACTTGGTTAATTCATTTACATGCTTCTTCATGATCCATAGCTCAGGTGGTGCTGTTCATTGTATTTCATGAGACATTAAATACAGCTCATCTACAAACTATTTTAATGTAATTGTGGGCTATCGGTAATAGGAGAAATGTTTTCATTCTCGTCAGTAGAGAGCGTTATGGGTACGCTAGGGGTCCACCCGAACCCGAATACCCGAGACCCGAGCGGGCACGGGTCCAAAATGCAGACTTGTCTCACAGGTACGGTGGTCGGAACTGATATAATAGCCGCGGGTCTCGGGTAAGCACATGTGAAACTGATTTGCCCGCATAGACCCGTGAGGACCCGATCACATTTTCTTTTTTAAATTCTGTTACTATTATTGCCTAATATTATATTCTGTAATGTTGTAATATTAAAAATATCATATAATCTACTCTTTCATACTGTTTCTCATAGGCTACTGAAGGAGGCCGTTCTCAACAGATCCCACCAGGCCAGACGATTGTCTTCATTTATTTGTTTATTTTTATTAGAACTATAGAAAAACATTTTTTTTGTATTTTATTGCAAATAAAGTCTCATGGTTTTAGTTTCATCGGCTTAGTTTTTAGCCTATTGGTTTTCGATTTCAGACTATTTTGTCGGCCACAATTTGCCGTGCGTAGGGTAATTCACGATCTGTAGCCCATTTTTTAATTATTATTATTATTATATTACTTTTTTATTACCATTTATTTATTGATCCAAATCCTTGAAGAATGCATGTGTTATGTTGCACGTTAACTGTGTATCCATCGTTGGCTGAATAAAGTTGTACTTGTTGCTTTTTGTTAAAGTTATTGCCCTATAGCCTTATAAGTAGACTATCTTAATGTTGGAATCAGACTAACATGATTGATTATCACCGTGTTGTGTTTATTAGTCTCATATAAGCTAAAGATGTAGTTTTTAGGCCTTTTTGTCGGTAATATAATATTGCAGTGCATTCGTCTAATATATTGTAGGCTATTTTACAACGGATTTCTTCCATTCTTTCTCGGATATGAAAAGCTGTATATTTGGATGACTTGTGCAAACATAAGTTATGTTTTGTTGTGAAAACATCACTATATTTCCCTGCTCGGATTTCGGCTGATTTTGGACTTTGAAATAGGCTAGGCATACTGTCAAATTTTATTGAATTGCAAGCCAGAAGCCATCCGGTGGTCGACTTTTGTTTCGGCTCCACGTTTTTAAACCGGAATAACGTGGCGTTCTGTTCATAAACCCTTTTATTCCACCTAAATAGTCCATTAAAATATGTTTCTGAAAATATTTGAGGTGAGAAATAGGCCATGCAGTTGCTGAATCTTGATTCAGATTTCATGTGCAACGTCTAGTTTGACAGTTTGATCCGAGTTATATGAAATAATTTGTTCAATGTACGTTCAGCTCTTCCGCCCCCACCCCTCTCCCACAAAGTATTTTTCAAAATTGTTTCGTGGGCGGAGACTGAAACAGTGGGTGTAGTTACCCTTTAAAAGGTGGTATGGTACGGCAAGACGTTTTAGCATGTATTAGCTAGACTGGATATTCATTACTGATATCTGCAAAGTAATTTTGCCAAGTCAAAGCTCTAATTCAAGATATCTGTAATTATATTTTG